>BMAO01005019.1:0-37352 GCA_019973975.1 Trichonephila clavata
TAGTGAGAGATAGCAGCAGCGAAATAATTTTGGATTACGACCTATAAATAAGGCATTTTCAACAGTTTTCAGCGAATAGTGCCCGCACAGTGGTCGACCCTTGCCAATTCTGATGTCATCCGATAGAGCTCCATCTCTTCTATCCCTTTTCGGGGTCACTTGCCACAAAATTTGTGTGTAAGCCCCCTTAAGGGCCGGTGAGTCTCGCATGACCTCTTTATTCACGTAATGTTTTAATTGTTTTCATTATGATATTTTTGTATTTTTGTATAAATTTTTATATTTTCGGATGGCCCATACGATGGTCATGTTAAACTTGGTTTCAATGTCGCACTTGAATGGTTTTTGTGCTATAGTGGTTTGAGTGCGGGTCACTTTTGCGTCACGCGAAACTTGAACGGGACCTTGCTCAGCCCCAGGAACCCTCAGGTCATCGTGTCACCTATCCATCTGTTTGGAATAAAAGGCTCTTTCGAAAGATACTCCTTACAAGATCCTACCCCCCCCTAGAAGGGTCTCTAGGGTTCAAAAACAGGTGACCCTTTGTCTTGAACCTATCTCGGCAGGTACGAACCTATCTCGGCTTCTATGGAACCGAGAAGCGTTTGCAGCATGTCAAATGAAAGAGACGCGCTAGTAGAGGGCAACCCTCCCATTGATTTGACCCTACCCCCCATAGGAGGGTCTGTAAGGAGTGAAACCATCATAACATTCAAAGGTACATGATGGGCTCCTAAGGTGCCTAGGAACGTGTGTCGCGCAGAGTAGGACGTGGGCTACGAGTCCTGTCGAACCCTGTACAACCATTCGGAATACCCCCCATAGGAGGGTCTCGAGAGCCTGGAAACCCACACGGTTTGAATCGAAAAGAACTCGATCCCATTGGAATAGACCGAGATGGAAGGTTCGAGCACGATGCCATGAGAAATGAGACACTGAAAAAAAAATGACAAGTCCTATAACATTCTACTGCGCATGACGTCACTTGAATGTAGGCTATAAACACTCGACAACTTGGAGTCAAACTCAAACTATTCTTTGCTCTGAAAAGTTTTCTCACTCTAAAAAGTTTTCTCACTCTGTAAAAAAAAAAAAAAATTTTTTTTTTTTTAGAGAGATTGGTTGTAAACTTTATTTGCTTCTGAAAAATATTTCAACCCTTTTTCATTTTGCATCCTATCCTTTCCTTCCATTCATTTTCATGATACTTACATCCATTCATGACGTCATGAATTAGAACACAAAAGGTTCCTTCTTAGGTAGTAGTTACGGATTTGGGCCTGTTTTTTGGGCCTGTTTTCACAGATGAGTACAAGTTTTCAAAGAGAGGCCCTCCAACGTTGGCACCTTCCTTCACCCAAAAAAAGGGGGACCGAGTCGACTCTTGTGTCGACTCGGTCCCCCTTTTTTCGGTTCAGTTCAATAGGTACAGTTTAATATTTCAATGTTCACTACTATGTACAGTTCAATGTTCCACATTTACTCCACTAAATCAGCCATTTGTTTCTGACATTCGGCCTGCAGCTTGTTGAAATGCTGTAGATAACGCGCAAACCGGTAAGATTTGACCATGGTGCACTCGGAAATGTCATAATTTTCGTGCACCTCATCGTGGAGGTGATCGGGTAGCGTATGGTCATGGAGATCCTGGAACTTTGGCAGCGTCTCCAAGCTGATGGTAAACAACCCAGCTGCTCAAAGAGTTTGCGCTGGTCGGTTCCCTTGACCACGATGAGGCCTCGATTGCCTTGCGCCAGCTGACCAAATTTACCCCTGACGCAAAAGCTGAGGTATTCGAGGGGCACGGATCCAGGCAGGTGGCTTTTGAGACGGAGACGTTCATTGATATACCGATTGACCCGGTCATCTTTCGAGGTCCCATTGGAATGATCCACGGTGATGCACATGACTTGTGGATCCTCCGAAATGCTGGCAATGGGGACTTCGATGGGGACAGGCTTACCCCCACGATGAAACACGTTGGCATGAGCAAAAAAGGCTAGATGAGACATGGTGCATTTGAGAGAAGGGCGACGGATGGCTCGCCTAATATACTCTGGTGGGTCACGTGAATCGATTCCTATTGGCTGGCAATCCATATCATGAGATTTCTATCGGCTATTCAACATTGACATGCAAAAAAATAAAAGAGGTTGGTAAAAAGTACACATTTTTAAAAGAGAGGCTCTCCAACCTTGGCACCTTCCTTTATCCAAAAAAGGGGGACCGAGTCGACACCAAAGTCGACTCGGTCCACCTTTTTTTGGGCCATTGGGCAATTTTTTTTTACTCTCTCAAAGCTGAAACTTTGTCCTTCCATTCCGCCTGCAACTTTTGAAACTGCTGCAGATATTTTGCAAATTGAAAAGATTTCAGCATGGTGCAATGAGACACGTCCCCTTCCTCGTGGAGGTCATCATGCATGGGGTTGGGAAAGGTGCCATCGCCAAGGGTGTTGAATTTGGGCAGCATCTCCAAGCATACGGTGACGAGTCCCAACTCTTTAAACATTTTTTGCTGTTTGGAGCTTTTCACGACAATGAGACCTCCTGCGTCCACCATGCCCCTCACGCAATAGGGTAGGTAGTCTACAGGCACACTCTTGGGCAAGGGACGTACCAGACGAAGACGAGCGTTTTTGCAGGCATTGTATCGCATGTCTCGGGGCGTGGAGTCGAATCCGTCATGGTTGACGGTAATGCAGAGCACTTGAGGATCACTGCCATTCTTGGGAAGGGTGGCAATAGACAACTCGATGGGCACTGGCTTGCCCTGGTGGAGAAAGTAGTTGGCATGAGCAAAATAGATAGACATGCTTCTGAAAAAGAATGATTCTACTGGCTGGCCTTATATAGGCTCGAGGAGCGTGACGTCTACAGGCATCCCATATTCCAAGGCCTTGCGATGCGAGCGTTCCACGTGGGGTTCCAACGCCCGTTTCGAAGCTGGGGGCATGACCAGGCGCCAAGGAAGGGTGTCGTCTCGATGCATTTCCCAATCATCCAACCACGTTAATAGTCTCACGTACACCTCCGCTAGGCGCGTGCAGTTTGTGAGATTCAACGTATAGGCCTCCTTATTGTGAGGTTGATGGGCTTCCCAAACTCGGCGAGACGGGGCACGACCCAGTTGAAAGAATCTCAACTCGACGCCTGGATCCCACGTCAAATCCAAATGACTGGTAAACACGACCACGGTCTTTCCAAACGACCGAGGCACGTGCACCCCGAAATTGGGTTCAAAGAGGATGGTGTAAGGATAGTCGTGCTCGTAATACGTGTTTCGATCGGGCCAGCGACCCAAATTACCAAACACGATCGTCGTGCGATGTCGACACTGGTCCAATAAATGTTGGATCATTCTGACACAAAGAGACTTGCTTTTTTAAATAATAATACTTTTTGTTGGACACGGGTCCAATAAAGGTTGTATCATTCGGACACAAAGAAGGAGACTTGTTTTTTAAAAAATTATACTTTTTGTTTGCAACGGGTCCAATAAATGTTCGGACACAAAGAAGGAGACTTGTGTGTTTTTTAAAAAATAATCATTTTTTTATTGATCATGATCATACTCTACAAGATAGATTCAGAGGTTGCATGGCTTTAAATCCAACACAAGGTCGGATACAAGGGGAGAGTTTGGGCATTGAAATGTCCAGGGGCTCCATCGCCATATCGTGTTCAAAAGTCTCCAGGAAGGTGATGAGTTCATTGTTTTCATCAAAGAACGAGGGCACCAGGTGGAGCACCGAGGGTTCGGGTCCAGAGAAGGACGTTAGGAGTTGGTCGAGCCAAGCAGCTTCGGGCTCTGGAGAGATGAGCTCAGGTTCTGGAATCGGCTGAGGTTCTGAAATCTGCACAGGTGGTGGAGAGATGAGCTCAGGTTCTGGAATCTGCACAGGTGGTGGAGAGAGGAGCTCAGGTTCTGGAATCGGCTCAGGTGGCGGAGAGAGGAGCTGAGGTTCTGGAATCTGCACAGGTTGAGGATAGAGTAGCTCAGGTTGTGGAATCTGCACAGGCTGGGGATAGAGTAGCTCAGGTTGTGGAATCTGCACAGGTCTCTGGATGCATCCTCGTTTCTTGGAGGGGCGCGTCTCCTCCCCCGATCGCTTCAGTCCAAGCACTGGGGTCGGAGGCGGTAGCTTGTAGGCGATTTGATCCAACGTTTTTTTTCTTCGAAAATCTCCATGGTGAAATCCCTTCTGAAGGAGCTGAGGGAGCCGGGATTCGGGGATCAGGTCCAGACCCAAAACGGTTTTTTGAACCGTCAACAGCAAAAAGTGGGTTCCCGCCGGGATCGGATAAGCCGTGTGTGGCTCCAAGATGGTCCGATGGTAGAGCATTTGGTCGTAGGGCGCGAAACTCTTCTCGTTCACGTTGGGTCGGGCTCGACACTGGAGACTGGAAGGGGGCAGTTCGTAGAGCAGCAGGGGCACGTGCGTCGTTTGAATGAAATGCACTTCTCCGGGGTGCACCGTTCTCAACCCAAAGGTAAAGTCTTTTTTCACAAAAAACAGGTTGCCATAAATGTACACCATCCTCTTGTCGGTATTTTTGAGCAAACGATCTGGATTTTTCAAGAGGCTTTTGGACACTTTTTCCCACAGGATCGCGTTGGGTCGAAATTCGTTGACGTGCTTGGCTTCCAGCACGGCCCGCTTGAAATTGTCCATCAACGTCTTTTGGTGGTACCACGGATCTTGACGAAATAAGGTAAACACGCGTTTGGCGTGAGGCTCCTGGTAGAGGATGCCCGCTCGCACCTGGCCTTGTTGAGCGGCATATTCCAACGCATCGGGTTTCTCGGGCAGCGTCACGGGCACCACGGTGGAGGAGAGGTGCTCTGGGAAGGCATCCATGCTGCAAACTGACGAGAAGCGTCGACCCGCGTCCTCCTTTTATAGACGTGTTAGGCCGGATGCGAGTGAAAAATGGGGTTGAGAGGTTGATGGAGAATGGCACACATGCCTTGCACGGCAATCCAACGATGACATTGCGTCTGGTGGCAAAAGGGACATTCGCCTCGTGAATGGGATTTCAAGAGCATGACGGGGATGCGTTTGAAAGGACTGAAAGCGCTCCATTTTGCTTGAATGTCTTTAAAGTCTTGCTTGGAACGAGAATCGGTCACACAGAGGGTGCCGACATTGAGATAATGTAAAGAGTTGAACACTTTATGCGCCCCGACGCGATCCGAAGCATACGAGACGACCCCGTTGGTGAGCGTGAAACCATGGTCTCGGAGACACAACACGGCCAGACCGTGCGTATGGAAAAAGACTTGAGCGTGGTGCTGGGGAAATCGATAAGCATAAGGAGGGCGTCTTCGAGACGAGGAGAAACGACGTCGTCGAGGGTCTTGGGGAGAGTTTAGATTTGGGGGCTCATGAGAAGACTCTGGGTGTGAAGGAGAACCCATGGAGGGCAAAGGGGAACCAGGGGCGGATAACAGGCTCAACACATTGTCCGTGTCGGTCATGTTGAAAAAGAGAAGCTGCAAATTATGTGCTCTGAAATGTAATCTGCAAAGTGTTTGCTCTGAAATGTAATCTGCAAAATGTTTGCTCTTAAACATTCTCTCTCTAAAAAAAAATTTTTTTTTTGTAAGGATAAAATAATTTCTTGTCTAGCTAGAGTTGTTGTCTTCTAGTGCTGCGTGTATTAAAACTCCGTGTTCTTTCAAAGTTTAAAAGCTTTCTACCACCCCCTCATTTCATTTACTCGTCTAGTGTAGTGTGCTTTGAAATTTTGTTTCTTTTTTATTTATCGTGTCCGACCATGTCTGTTGTTTCGGATGCATGTTATTGTGAACAAGATTGTTTAGTGTGTTCTCGGGGAAAAGAGCCCCCTCATGATTGTGTGATTCACGTTTTATTGGAATCGATGGTGTTTCAAGAACGAGTGATGCATGGTGAACCCACCGAAGCACGATTGAAACAAATTTTAGAGATTGGACAACACTATTTACCCCGGGCCATGCATTGGACGGACGAAAATAGTAAACGTTGGCAAAGGATGTATGACGTGATCCAGAGTGGGTTTCCCAAACCCTCTGTCGCAAGCGAATAAAGTTTAAAAGATTTGTCAGAAGCACATAAAATTTGAAATATCTTTTAGACGCAAACAAAGTTTGAAATATCTTTCAGAAGGAAAGTTTGAAATATTTGTCAGACGCACATAAAATTTGAAATATCTTTCAGAAGCAAAAATAAAATTTGAAATATCATTCAGAAGCAAAAATAAAGTTTAAAACATTTATCAGATGCAAATAAAGTTTACAACCAATCTCTCTAAAAAAAAAAAAAATTTTTTTTTTTAGAAAGATTGGAGAGTGTTTAAAAAAGGTTGAGCCTTTCACTCGAGCTTTCATTTGGTTTGCTCTGTTGTCAACATTTCTTATTCTCTTCATGATGACCTCGTTCGATTCTCTCCTGGGTGAATTGGAAAAAAACATTCTCCCAGGTTTGCGAGACAACGTCTCACGCTGGTCGTCTTATAGACGACGCTTGCAACGTTTAGCGGGTATTGTGAAATTTCAACAACTCGCGACCCACTTTCCCATTCCCGTCCAGGTGGTCTTGAGCGAGCATGGATTCCATCTTTCCGATTGTGTCTATAGTGCAGATGCCTGCACGGAAGGACCCGACACTTGCCATTGTTTTAATGTCTTTGACGCCCCTGAACACTATTTTATCGTGAAACGCTTCAATCATGTCGTCGTACGGGACGGGTCTTTACACTCGCTCGAATGTTTGACACGAGCTCACTGTCAATGTTGGAGACAGGGCCCTGTGGATCCTACTCTTTCTGCCACCTTGAAAGGTGCCCCTGCTTGGCTTCCGGCTTCCCGGAGATGATGCCATCCATTTTGAAAGAACGGACATGACCCTCACAGGATCTTCCTCCTGTCTAGCCAATCCAAAAGCACTTCCTGCGCGTCTCTCTTCTCTCAAAAGCACGATTCGGACGCCTTTTTCCTCATACGAGACAATGGAGTCTGACAAAGCCTTTCAAATCTACCTGGCCGAATACCACGAGGCCCATTTGGCCGAGTACATTACTTTTATGATGCAGTTTCGAGCCCAGTTACAGACTCTCACTCCGTCCGACGTCATTGCTCTTTCCCCCGTGGACCTGGGAGACCTTTTACGGAAAGTGTTGCCCCATCCCGAGCCCATCGACGACCTGCCCACCTTCGAATGTCTCACCTCTTCTGAACCTTCCGAACTTTACAGTGATTACCTCGAACAGCAGGCGGCCCAAGGCAAGGGGGCCTTTCTGCAAGCTCTGTGGACGGTCTTGGCCCTTCCCAAATTGTATCGATTGGCGTACAAGGCCTGGAGGCGACATGGACCTCAACCGTTGGCCCCTTGGATTCTCTTGGCTCAAGCCGTCTTGGATGGCTGTTTTGCACTCAAATGGCCCGAAAGCGTCTTCCAAATACCCGAGACGTGTTCCATCTGTCTGAGTCCGATGCATTGGCCAGAAAAGACACATTGTGGCCATGTATTTCACATGCGGTGTTTACTGCAACACCTGGAGGTGAGGAATACCTGTCCTCTCTGCAGGGCGCCCAACCCCATACGAGCAGCCTCGTAGAGGAGGGGGACAGGGATTCCCCAGAAAAATGGGAGATGGATGACTGGAAAGGAGCATAGCTCGGGACCAGTCATTCATCTCCCATTTTTTTGGGCTACTCTCAGAGTCAAGGTTGGAAACGACCCGAAAAAAACTCTGACACAATTGTTAGAACATTGTGCAAGACCAATAAAATGTGAAAGATGAAAAGCAAATCATGGTGACATTCCATATATTATACAAATTTAGGGTTTGGAACAGCCATGGGAGAATGTTTGCTGGAAAGGAGCATAGCTCGGGACCAGGAATCATTCTTCCATTGGGGGGGTTTGGAAACGACAAGAAAAAAAACTCTGACACATTGATTCAGACTGTGGCTGGAACATTGTGTGTAAGATTCACAATGGAAGGTTGACACATTTTTTGAGACTGTGCCTGGAACATTGTGTAAGATTCACAATGGAAGGCTAGTAAAATAAAATATCGCAAAAGCCAAAAAAAGAATGTGAGGCAAGTTTAAAATATCTTTCAGGAGCAAATAATACTGACAACCAAACTCTTGGCAGATTGAAGAGCTCAAAAAGTTTAAAACATTCTACCTCTCTAAAAAAAAAAAAAAAAATTTTTTTTTTTTTTTTTTTAGAGAAGCTTACATGATTTAGTTTCAAAGGTTTGCTAGGGAACTCGAAAGTTGAGAGATGGCTGAACGAGGTCGAACCAACCTTTTTACTCTATTGTTTTTCCAACGCCATGTATTGGAAGAGATTCTGTCCACTCTTTTTCTTTGCAACAAATTTTTCAATATTTTATTTTCAACTGACATGTTTTGTACTTTAGCGTTCAACTCATATTCTTTTGTTTTCAACTCATATTCTTTTGTTTTCCATTCATATTCTTTTGTTTTCCATTCATATTCTTTTATTTTCCATTCATATTCTTTTGTTTTCAACTCGTCAAGTTCCTTTTTCACCACGTCAAGTTTCTTTTTCAACACGTCTTTTTCCCTTTGAATCAAATCTCTTTCCCTTTCCATGAGGTCGTTTCTCGCTTTCATCTCGTTGAGCTTTGGGTCGTTTTTCGCTTGCATTTCATTCATCTTTGACCTTAATATCAGCTTGTGGTTCATGGCACATGCTTCTTTTGTTTTTTCATTCATCCTATTTTGTTGTTTACGAGACAACACATACACATCGTCTCTCATGCATTGAAAGCAACACTCGGCTCCCTCCTCGACATACACTATTTTATTATCGTATAGATTCAAATGCAGAGGTGTGCCTTCCTCCGTTTCCTCGTAGCGCGGATACAAGGAAACGGAGGAACAATTACACACAATTTAAACATTTCCAGCCCGTCACATGGATCGGTACCCCCCTCTTACATTATACCATGGGTCCCGTACACGCTTGGCAGCCCAACTGGATACATTTTTATTTCCCACAGTAATTTTCTATTCCCCCTGGAAAGAGGGTACAGAGAAACGCAATACTATACGGGTGCAAGGGTCGATTGATGTGAAAATGAGACGCATGTTGCTTAAATTGTCAGGACCCTTGTCACACGAGGGTCCACTCACGTAGACGATGGTTCGCACCACACGCCAAGATGGCAACGTCGTGAGATGGCTCACCTCCAATGTTCCAACAACACCCCTATTGGAATGATTCTCTGTCTTTTCTCGACATACCAACGTTGTAATGCCTACACTTCATAGGTCACTGCTTTCCCCCAGCTTGACTTGTCTCATTTTCATTTACCCTCCCTGACCTACCTCCATTACATGGGTCGTTGCCCAGCGTGACAAGTCTCCATTTCATTTGTCCCCTCCATTTTCATCCAGGATGAAACTATTTTTGTTCTCGCGCCCCATATTTTTTTCAGAGGAATTTGAAAAAAATTTTCAATCAACACACCCTAAGGGACACGATTCTGGCCCCCTTTCCAAAAAGGTCGTTTTCCATTTTCAATCATTTTTGGAAAGGGTCACGGTGCTCGACTATTTTTTCGACCGACTGTAAAAGTACAGATTAGGTTGTAAATTAGAGAACTTGGCAATTTATTGGAGACTAGTATATTTCCAAATTATCGATAGTTATTTAATGAATTTTTGACGTATTTGTTTGTTTTTATGGATGTCCTGTGTGGACCCAGAGTTGCCAGATCACGCGATTTTTCGAGAAATTTGCTACTTTTGAAAACTCTAATACTTTTTTTTTATCCTATGGACTAGTTCTACCGTAAAGCTTATTATGGGGGCGCTACAGTTATTAGTACCCTTTTCTTTTTCCGGTAAATGCAAAATCGCCATTGCTTTGATCTTAAACATTAACAACGTATTTTAGAAAAGATACTGAAATAAATACTATAAAATCCTGAATCTGAAATCTACAGATCATCTTCTATTCCTATAGTGAAAAAAAATTTCAAAAACTTGCATTAAAAGTTTGAAAAACTCAGTTGAATTTCGATGTTTCCCCATTGATTAACATTACACCGGAAGTAAGTGAAGGTTCCACTCAATGTGGTTGTTTACAAAGTAGAACTTGTCCATTGCGACTTATCTAATTTTACGCTACTTCACTTGATAGTCCCGGTACTTTTTGCTACTTTCAACCACAAATAAAAGTATTGTAACAAATTCGAAAATATTTTTACAATAAAAGTACTGTAAAAATATTGTAGCAATTATTTGGAAAAAATCCCTCCCCCAAAAGAAAATTTTTTTTACTTAAATCAAAAAGACGAACATGAGGAAACTCCGAAACGACACGGAGCGCTGTAGTTGATTTTGGATGGGTCTTTTTGAAGAAACTGGCAAGCAAAATAAAAGAATTTCTCCAGAATATACAAAAGAAATCTATCGAAGGTGTCATAAATTTCTCAAGACTTCATGAGAGCAATTTTTAAACCGAACCCCTTCAAATTACGTAACTTAAAAGAAGATAAATAATTTTTCCCCTGATAATTTTTTAAAAATTCAAATTGTCCTTTTTATGATCTGCCTTTAAAATTAGAAGACCAATCTACACTGCCGGCCACCGTAAATGCAACACCAAGAAAGACAAGAGATACCACAACAAAATTTATTTTGTAGATAACATATTAAACAAGTATCAAAAGATTAAATTTATAGACTTCTGTGAAGTGTGGTTCCTGCCAGAATCAATAGAAAAAGTAGCTGCCATTGTTGGCGATCACCACTGCCACACGCCTCGGCATTGATTCAAAGAGTCTTTGCTGTTCTTGGGGTACAGCAGACCAAGCAGCTTCCAAACGTTGCCAAAGTTGATCTGGTGTGGTAGCTGGGAGTGTAATCTGGGTCAATTGTTGAGCAACCATTGATCACATGTTTTTTATCGGTGAAAGATCCGAAGAGAGAGACGGCCAGGGAAGCAATTCAATCTGGTGATTGACGAGGAACCTTTGGGCAATGTGTGCCACGTGTGGTCACGCATTATCCTGTTGAAATATGGCTGGGACCAAGCCCTGAAGGTAAGGAAGGACAATTCGCTCCAGCACCTCGGAGATGTAGCGCTGTCTGTTTCAAGTACCGTCAATGCGTACTAGAGGAGTGCGAAAGTGATATTCAGTACCGCCCCATACCATAATACCCGGTGCAGGACCAGTTTGGCGGTGCATAACGCAGCTGTTCAGCATCCTCTCTCGTGGTATCTCCAGACTCGAATCCGACCATCGTGGTGTTGCAGACAGATTCGTGACTCGTCAGTAAAGACAACTTCATTCCATTCTGCCGCCCAAATCCTTCTTTCATCGCACCATTGGCGGCGGAGACGTCTGTGGTTCTGCGTCAAGGGTTAACCAAGCAATGGACGTCTTGCGGACAGACCACTCTGCTGTAAACCGTGTCGAATGGTACGCGCAGACACTGAATGATGCATTACAGATTCAATGTGCTGTGCTATGGTTCGTGATGTGACTGAGCGATCCATCACTGCCATGCGCACAATTTGCCTGTCCTCACGTGAAGCTGTGCACTGATGGGGATGCAATCGACTGGGATGCGATCAAAAGCTGATCGCTGTTTTCTACGAGACATAACTGATCATTTTTTGAAAAACCACAAGAAAAACACAATCACCGACCTTGAAATCGTCAAAATCTCCAAGTCTTAAATAGCGCTTTCAGGTGGCGCCACAGGCGTGCGTGATGTGTGTATGCGCTGAAATTTTAATCATTTGGATATCTCACCTCCACTAATACATGTTGTAAATTTCATCTTATTTGCGTGCTTCGTTCAGGGTGTTGCATTTACGGTGGCCAGCAGTGTATATACTAGCTGCAAATACCGGCAAACGTTGTTTTCCATTATATATTATTTCTAGTGAATATTTTGGTAGTCAAATAAAAAGAACTAACTCATTGTATGTGTGTGGAGATGTGGTATATGACTGAAAGACTAATGGAGTGCTGTGAAAGATGACAGCCTATAAAAGTAACAAAACACATAACTTTCATTTTTTGAATTCTTTGTACTTTTGTTATATAAACTAATAAATTTCAAATTACATCTCTATCACAAATTATGACAATTTAAAAATATTATTATCAGTCTCATAGTGCAATGGAGTGTACGATTTTTTTAGTGAGTCTATCTTTAGCCAAAACAAACAAACTGGATGGTTCACCCACGTGAGAACAGGCCACGTATAATCATCCGTGGGAAAAACACGGAGTGCCCAAATCTAAGCCGCAAAAAGACATCATTTGGCCTTGAGACTTACTGATTGTTATTGCGAATACCAATCTAGTTGGAAATTAAATCCGTTTGAATTCAATTGGCACATCTGTGTGAATAATAGGGATTCGTGGTAGTAATGCATCTTCTCCTCGGAACTTGCCATTCAAAATGCTAGCCACGACAACGTTTTTAATCCATTTTTAATTACTAATCACATGCCATTTTACAGCCGTGGTGGGCTCAAATTACGAAGCAAAATAACCGGAGATCCAACCTTCAGTTGTAAATGGTACGGTGGCCCGCCTGGCAAATCCAATGAGTTAAAAAACTCTGCTGGATGTTATACTGCTTCGTTGGTATCGCAAACTTTATCGATATATTTGTATGACATCAAGTCCCCTGGCAACAACTGTTGTAATTTGTGCATGTGTGATTTGAATAATTTCAACAATTCATTGTGCTCATTCAATAAAGCATCCTGTTTATCGACAGTGCGTCTGGCAAAAAGTGAATTGAAATTAATGTAGCTACAACGTGCATCCACGCGATTTGTGAGTGCTCTTTCGAAGTCCTCACCACCCCTTAAGTAAATTTGTAAAAATTTATGTGGTTCGTTTGGCATCCGCAGCAATGAACCTACTTTGTGATAAACTTGGCCTTTGATTTTGAATTTTGACCATTTGCAGCATTACTTCTAACTATTTCTGTTGCTACGAATAATGTCATTTGGAAACATGAATTGAATGCTCGAATTGACTTCAGGAACAGGCTAGAATCGGGATCCGTACCAATAAGTAAGCCGTTCAATGCTTCAGGTGGTGTTTCAATTTCCAGTAATTGCACTTTTCCTGACGCGCAACACATCCCGGCCGTCTCATTTTTTAATTTAAGAGCATTAATTGTCCATAGCACCAATTTCCACATTCGAATGAGCGTAATATTTAACATAGGGCTCATACTCGAATGCTAGACGACGGAATGAATCGGATGTAAATTTTCGATGTACTTGTTGGAGTTGTTGGTTATTTGCTCTGAGTGTGTCAAATACGAATCGGAGCGCTTGTCTTTGATCTAATCGTCTTTGTTGATTTTGTTCAATTCGTGCCTCTAGTGATTGTGATTTACGCAACTGCGCCAAGTTCACACGCTTATCTTCATTATCCAGTTGGAATTGTTTGTTTGTTCTTTGCGCTCTTCTGTTTCGCATGGTTTTAGATCTAATGGTTCGATGGCCCAAATCAGAACCTTTTGCTCTTCCTGGCATCGTTCACTGCACAAAACACACAAATAGATCCAATTAAAATACTTAATGCTAGCAAACAGTATACTGATAATGTATCTGTTCTTTTATTATTTTACCTATATCTTTCACAATTATAAAACCAGTTTATACAGTCGACTCTCGATAATTCAAAGTTGGAGGGACCAATAAAAAATTTCGAATTATCAAGAGTTCAAATTATAGAGAATGTAGGAGAAAATTCTCAAAATACATGAAGATAAATTTTTTCTGACACATTTAAATTTGAAACTAGTAATAAAACAACAATTTGTGCATATGTATAAAATTATTTTAAAGTATTTTTAAAAAGTACATATTATACAGAAGTTAAAAAGCCTATATTAAAAGCATACATTCAATACATGCATACACAATCATACGCATCTCTATTTCACAATAGCAGACCATCTCTTCTGAACTCATGTGTAGCAAGGCCACTTATTAAACGAAAGGTATGGACGGCTGACAACAAGTGCGGTTGGTCTATTGTCCACTTGAAGAAGGAATGCAATAAAAGTGTCTTTTCACCTGAGGAACCAGAAAACACAAAGAAGGGAGAGCAGACAGATGGTCATCAGAGAGGCTACGTTACAGGGGAGACACTCAGAGACAATACAACACAAAACTTGCAAGCTACAACCTGTTTGCTACATGATAATGAGCGTTCGAACTGTCGAGAGTTTTATAAGATAACTTCAAATTATCGCGTGTTGTAGTCTGGCCAGCAACATATTTTACTTCGAAATATTGAGTGTACCAAAACATATTGTTTTAGCTCGAAATATCAAGAGTTTTTCTAGGGACTGAGCATGTACTTCAAATTATTGAGAGGTTTGTATTATCGAAGGTTTGAATTATCAAGAGTCGGCTGTATTTCTCTTTTAATTGAAAATGATTCCCGAAAATTTTGCGCGCACTGAGTATTACAGTTTTATTGTGTCGTTTAATAATAAATACACTTATAAATAATAAATAAGAACTCTCATAAATGTCTGAAAATATTCAGAAATAGTTTATACAGGTAATACATAGTTGTTGGTGGTGGGAGTTCGTGACACATGTTGAAAACTATTGATTTATATGAGATCACCTAATTAACTGAACGTGAGAACTATCTTGAGCAAAATGGGAATAAATAATTATAACACTGCAAATGATGATACATCTATACTAATATATAATAGAAAGAGTTTGTGTGTTTGTGTGTTTCAGCTATTCCGGCCAAATTAAGCAACCCAGAAGTATGAAACTTGGCATGTAGAAGCTATAGGTCGTTATGCTATTAACCTCGTTTTTTTTTTAAATTTTCCTTAGATTTTTTTAAAATTCAATTTTTATGTGATTTTTTTAGCTAAATGGAGATATGACGTCATCAGCTCTGTCAAGTCTTAACTTTGCGAAAATTAATATTTTGAGCTGTTTTGGAGGGGATTTTAGCACATTTTATTGTAAATATATTTATTTATGGTTGTATTTATTCGTTTTTTCAACTCTTTGGGGAGGAATTACATTTGTTTTTCGAAAAAATCGTTGTCAAAAAATGTTCTTTCTAAATTTTATTTTTCCGATTGGCAACACTACTTTGATAACAGTAGATTTTCAACGTTTTAAAATGTGAATCGTATTTGATTCATAACGTATTTTATCCTTTTCCGTACTTTAAAAAAAGAGTGGGGCAATTTGTACCGTTAAAGTGTCCAAATATTCAAGGCGATGTGATTTCGTTCTTCGCTTAACTTTTGGCTCCGACAATTCTGTGACGGGATATCAACATCAGATGAATTGTTAGCCAGCCAACGTTAGTGGACAATACTAAAGTTTCGTCACCATATTAAATTCATGTATCTGTGTATAATTTTTGTTTATAATTTTTTCTTATCAACTTTTGTGATTTGTAATAATGCACGCTGATTGCGCAATGGAAAAAGTACCCATCTTGCAATGCCTAAGGTTATTAAAGCTTCTATTTTTATTGTTGTGGCCACTTTTAAAGATATTTACTTCCCATAAAATGTTCTATTTCATTTTATGCTCCTGATTAATCTTAGATGTACAATAAGCCTGATTACATCTTTAAACCTTTTTGCTGTATCTGTAAAAATTTTGCTTCCCCTATGTTTATTAATTTTATGTTATTCTTAGAGTCAACAATGCAAAAACATATGTGCATATTTTGGTATTAAACAGTTGTAAGGACCTTGGGTTTGCACAGTTGCTTTTCCTTATTCTCGCTAACCTGAATGTTGGTGGTATTATCAATCTACGGTTGTGCTTGGGCTACAATTCATGTGATTTTGATATCACAACAGAATGTAGTCGGCCTCAAAGTAAGTAAAGCTACGAACTAAATCATCGCTTGACTATCAGTACACTTCAGCGGCACGTCTTGCCTACTTTTAGCGTCACCACAGCCAAATTGGTGACATGCGAATAACTCCTTGATATCAAAGCAACAAAGATTTTTAAGTGTTTTTTTTTTAAAGAAAGATCATTTAGATTTTGGTGGGAAATAACACGATTTGTGCGTGGTGCCAATTTTGAATGCGGTGATTTTAATACATAAAAGTACAAATTTTTATTTATAAAGAAGATTTTCTGACATATTCTTTTTTTTCTGAGCTGTTTATGGTTGTTTAATCAAAATCAGACTTTTGCTTACCTATTTAGGGCTGCTTTTCAGTTTGAATTAATGTTAAAATTTCTACTATGTGCTAGGTTACTTCATATATATTTACGTTTACTTTTTCATGTTTAAATTTTTTATCTTTAAGATTTTCTGGCAAAATTAAGGCTTAATTTTCTTTTGTTTCTGATAACCTTTTAATTAATGCTATATTTTCTATTTTAGTGTCACACACTTTTATATTTGTTTATTTTCTGAACTGTAATTTTCTTGCTCATTGTAGTTTTATTTAATTATTGATACTGTGAATCAAAAATTAGTTTTTAAGCCAAAAAATGATTTGCGAAGCTTTTTGTAAACAGAATCTTAGATAATGAGGTACTTATGTATTAGCATCACCACATCAAAATTGGTGCCACGTGAATCATATCTTGAGACCAAAACACCGAAGATTCTAAATTTTTTTTAATAAAAAACCAATTAATTAGCATGACTATTTGGTCAGAAAAAAGCAGTTCCTGTGACATTTCCTTTCGATGAGAAGGGAAAAGGGGTACATATGCATTATTGCTACATATTAAGCAACCTGGCTGCCAATTCAGGGTGTATGACATATAGGAATTAAGGGTTGACAACTTGGTGAGTTATTAATACAGTTGGCGATTTTTGCAATAATACATAAGTACCGGAAAAGTTATTGGTTTTTCGGAAAATTCCATGTTTCGTCGATGTAGCAAAATAGTATCAAAATCTAGCATATAACAAAAAGAAAAGGTACTGACGTATTATTACAACAATTGCCAACTTAATTAATTACTTGCTAAATTGGCAACCTCAGTTTCAAGTGTTGTATGCGCTTAATTGGCAACCATATGCTTCATTTCATGTAATGTCGCCAATAGTTTGCGATAATATGTAAGTACCATAGAAAATGACACTCCATTCAAACTAATTGGGATTATCAGAGTGCCAATAACACGATTTAAGTTAGAATTTGATACTTATAATATTAGTGTCATCACAGCCAAATTAGCGCCACGCTAATTGCTCATTGATATCAAGACAACTAAGATTCTTAGGTTTTTTTATATGAAAAAAAAATCAGTCAGATTTTGGTGGGATATAGCGTGATTTACTTAGTGCCGGTTTGGTTGTGGTGGTGCTAATACGTAAGAATACGAAGGCTAATACAAATTTTTATTTACGTATGAGATTTTCTGACATGTTTTCTTTTTGTTCTGAGCTGTTTGTGGTAGTTTAGTCAAAATTAGACCTTTATTTTTATATTTAAGGTTGCTTCTTGGTTTGAATTAATGTCATAATTTCTACTATACGTAAGGTTACTTCATATATATTTATATTTATTTTCTTTCTGTTTCAATATAACTCTAATTTAAAAAATGTAAAGCTTCTTCTAAATTATATTTTATCGATTTTCTTTAAAAAAAATCTTTATAAAGTACTTCACAATCATTTCTATAACTCTCGTTGCCTTCCTTCTTCATCTTTTTATAATAAGAAATCAGCCATCTGAGTGGCGTAGTTAGTTTGTCGCTGACCTTCTGCACCTAAGGTTGCGATTTCGACACCGGCCAAGTCTGTGGATTTTCATGATGCAGAAAATCGTCAGCGGCCATGTCGTATGATTGTGTGGAACGAAAAAGATAACTAAAGTGGCTATTTGGCTTGCGGGCTGTCGGCAAAATTAAATCCTAGCACATGTTCGTATCGTCAGAGTTCAAGTGCCTCCCTCTAGGAAGGAAACTGCGCGTCAAAATTACCTGCGGTGATTGGTATCCGCCTATATGGTACCGCACTAAAAAGAGTTACCAGCTCCAGGAAATGTATAAGACTGCAATAGTAAAACACCAATCCAGAGCCCATTAGAATTAAAAGATAAATCAAAAATTTTGAGCAATAAAATATAAAAGTATACCAACTTTATTTTACATGATTCTTTTATATGCAGATTTAAAATAACACAAGCGTCTTCCTTTTTGATTAATTTACTCCACCACGTTTAAGAGTTGTTGATTGCTTCTGAAAAATGGAAATGAAATTCAGATATTTATTAATATAGTTCAGTTTTTAAGATCGATTTTGTACCAATTAAGGCCATAGTTTTTAAACTATCGGTCAAAAAGAGGATTTAAAATTTAAAATGATCCCATCATTGAACATTTATTTAGTTAGGTACATAAAATTGTATGAGAAATTTGCATAACCAAATCATTAACATAAATAAAAAAAGTTTCCTTGATTTTAAAAAGTAAACTTCCCAATATATTTCTGAAGGCAGTTCAGCTTCTTACGTTATTACAAAGTGAGAACCTTTATAGGATTTCAGAATTGCAGGTATATAATAGGTTGTTATATAATGAGAATAGTGATATCTACTTATCTCATACACTATAACAAATGCGTTAAATACAAGTAGCGGTGAATAATTTAATATTGTTATTCCAAATGTTATCAATTTATAGTTCTATGTTGAAGTAACATGTATGCATTCCTGGTTTTTATTTTATATTTACTGAAACATATATACATTTGATTCATGATAAATGTATGTAATTTCTAAAGTGGATTCGTAATTTCATATTGCGTAACAAAGGGGGCCGGCACTTCCATAGCAGCCCATGTTAAATTAAGTACGTTTATGTACTTTTTTCTCAGAAACTACTTGTTTCTCATACATGAAATATTTATAGTAAGTTATATGCACTATCCATAAGACTTTAATGGAGGCTTTTGTCTTTTTATTAATAATTAAAATAATTATGAATTTTTAAAAATATGTCAAATTTTTCCCTCCTAAAATTTAGTTTAAAAAGACGTTATCTAAAAACTTTACTAGATATATTTTATCCGCTCCATTAAAATGTGTAAACATGTTGAAAATATACTTACTAAAAATTTGAGGACCCTACATTAATTAGTTTCTGAGAAAAAGGACCATAAAGGGAAAAATATTGCATTTTGAGAAAACAGGCTTAAAGTAATAATTTGTAATTTTTGACGATTTACCTTTTTTAATACTTTCCAGAAGCATATGAAACATTTTCTTTGTCCTCTGCTTCTACAAAAGACTTCTAATTTTCTTTTTTTCATTATTTTTAGCAATCTAGCCTTTTTTTTGTATCTCAAGATGCTTTCGTTGGGCTACACGAATCCTACGTGCATCTAATTTTTTAAAGCATGTGGCAGAATTAAAACCTGGTTCAATACCACAATGTTTTAAAATGATTAATTTGGCTACATGGCCCATATTGAATTGTGCAATTGCCATATTTACCCCTAATTTTAGAATTTTTAACTCCACAAACGTAGATTTTGGAATGACTGACCATATGGTATTATTAACTGACTCATTGGGGTTTTAAGTTTTTCCATGTAGACATTTTTTAAATAATCTAGGGTCAGCTAAATCTCTAAAAATTGTCTTAATTTCATTCATGAGGGAAGATGGCCCATGGGTATGTTTTTCATGATCATAATGCCTTTCGTTAAATTCAGCTTTTGCTTTCTGAAACTTGCACCAAGAATTTGTACCCGAGGGACACAATCCATGTTGAGGGCTCTCATTCTTAGACAAAAGATGGAAATAAACAGCCCAAACAGCAGTTCTCACATTATGTAAATCATTGATATTGTTTCTAATGGCCATACCATAATACATCTAAATTTTTGAAATTAAAATGTCGGTTACGTCCACTTAGGCTTCTTCCATCACTTATTTTTTTCCTCTATTTTTTCTTTTGATATCCAAAAGATGGGTACCCATACGCTTTTGGATATGCCAAATGCACTCTAATTTTTCCACATGAGTGTCATAAGGATTCAGGGAATTGATGAAAAACCTCTTGAATCTTCATCGCCCAAATATTTTGTGTAACGAAAACCATAATGAGCTTCGTATCTTTCAAATATCACCGTTAAACCTTTCACTTCCATGCCTCCACTTGTTCCACTATAGTTGGCAATACATGATGGTTCATAAACAGAATTAAATGCAGTTTTGCACCGACAATGTTTCGAAAACACTTCAAAGTCAATAACTTTTCCAGTATTGACACTCGTAGCTGTAACAATACCATTGAGGGACTGGTATCCTCTTTTATGCCATGAACCATCTAAGGCAATAGCAATGTCACGGCTACTTTCTATTCGTGTTGCCTCCTCAACAGAATCTCTCATTAATTTTTCACAGGTTAATTTAGAAGAGTCGAACAACAATTCTGTATAAGTACGGAATTTTTCAGGTGGAGATGGCAAGTTTATAAGTCCACAGAATGTTTCTGCAGCTGAACGACCTCTTCTAATAGATCTGAAATCAAATACTAATCTGATATTTGAGCGGAAAAGTTTATTTTTATTCTTCAATTTAGTTGACGTATGGTAACCATGTTTCTTTGCACAAAAACTACAACAAAGTTCCATGTAATACACAATTCCAACTCTTTTAGAAGCCTCCAATGAGATGGAATGGCCACAGTTTTTACAAACAGTAAAGTTCAATAAATTTAATTCTATTAAAACATTTATTACTAATTAATTTAATTTAATTACATTTATTACTTCCTTCCATATCTTCATATAAACTGTTGTTTGAAACAAGTTTTCGTTTTGAAGCACTTTGAATAACAGTTTCTGTGCTGTCTGATGTGATAGCTGGAACATTTTGAGCATTCATTTTTTGAGCGCCGACATCTTTGAGTTTTTAAATATTTTTTAGATTTCCCCATAATTTTTGTCGTTAATAAAATACTAATAAAAAATTTAATGTAAGACATGGATTAAGCAGGGAAAAAAATCTGGATAAATAAATTAGAATTCACAATTAGCAAGTTCCAGCAAGAATAATCCCATTTAACAAAAAACCAAACGAAAAAAATAATAACTGTATTGAGTTGTCTTTTCCTTTCTTCAGAGAAAAGTCATTTTATTTATGAGTAAAACAAAGGTTATACTAATTGTAGACAAAACAAATCGCGCTGTCATCGAAAAATTAAGTACAGTGGTACCTCGACATACGAATGCCCCAACATACGAGTTTTTCGAGATACGAGCCGGCGAGCGAGTGATTTTTTGCTTTGAGTTACGAGCAAAATTCGAGATACGAGTTCGGTTTAGCAGGTCGGCCGGTAGTAGCACGCGACCGCGCACCACGCGGTCGCGCCCATCACGGTCAGTGAATCAGTTAGTAGCGTGCTTCCGCTGTGATAAGTTGTGTAGTTGTGTTCGCGTTTTGTGTTGCGTTCACATTTACATTTACAGTTGTAGTTCATTTATTTTTATAACCATGGATCGGAAGAAAGTTTGTGAAAGTCAAGTGCTAAGAAACACCCAGAAAAAGTTGCAACAGGTCGTGCATCTGATCTTTTTAATGACACTTGCCTAACTCATTTTCGGAACATTCTGAGGAGGGAGGAAGAAACAAACCTCCTTGGACATGTTTTTTTCTAAACGGCCTACAGGTGAAAGCGAGAAAAATGTAGCAAACAAGGCAAAGACCAGTGAGGATATCTAATTTATATTTCTTTACATTCTCTTTTTTTTGTTTTTGTACAATAAATATTTGTCATTTATAAATACGTTTTTATTATTCAAAACCACGTAACAAAAATAACTGGGGTGATATTTTGGGGGTTGGAACGGATTAATGGTAGTTCAATTGTTTTGTATGGGGAAATTTGCTTCGAGATACGAGTAATTCAAGATACGAGCAAGGTTGCGGAACGAATTAAACTCGTATGTCGAGGTACCACTGTATAATGAAAGACAGGTGCTCCTTGAGGAGCACCTGTCGCGCATCAAGAAAAGTGACTTCCTTTTAAAAAATAAATAAAAATACTTCTAATTATTGTGTTTCCATATATCATATATCATTTTAAGCAGAAATATTTGAACTTTTCAAAAATATAAAAAAGTCTAAATCGATCATTTTTCAAAAATTCATGTGCCGGACCCCCTTAACAGAATGTGGAATGTAACTCCTTTTTTACTATAAAAATATAGCATCTATTTTGCGTGGCTTTATTCTGTGTTTCGTGTATCGTATCAGCCATGCAAAAATTTAGTCGGGTGTGTAATAAACTCTATTATACAGAAAAGGGAGTTAATGAAAAAAAATCTTACCTTTAAAATAGAAAAAAAAACTGACTTGCTGATTGCTGCAAAAAAGATGACATTTTTGGCAATTTCTTAGCATTGCTTTCTTTATTTTCTTAACTTAGCGTCTAAAAGCGCAACTAGGGTAAGATTTATTTTCTCTCATTTTTTCAACAGTGCAACACCCAAAGAATCACAACTTAATCAATAGAATTAATAGAGTGAAATGAAACAAACTTTAAACCACTTATCGGCAGACTGTTAGAATGACTACTTTTGGGAAAGCACCGTATTTTGGTAAAATAGCTCACCTATGAGTGTCATTACACGGAGCAATTAAATGAAAACTGGGAGGGTTGTGGTAACCTCTGGTTACCCCTTACATCAGAACCCCCTTGTCTATCTGTAAACCCGGCTAGATGTGTAGGAGGAACTAAATAATGCACATACATTGTTCCAATCTAATTTGATTTATTAATTCTTATTAATGATTATGAAACAGACACAACACAATTCTAATTAAGTTATACAAACAATGGTAGAGTGCAGAGGTGAGATACTCTAATCCGGGGATAATATTACAGACCCTCAACTGAACCTAATACAGCTTAAATACGCTCATTTACAACTACGTCGCACTCTAATAATCAACTTTTACTTAATCAAGTGTACAGTACCTGAATCCTTAATGCATTGGATCCTTCACGGGAAACTTCAGGCATTTCCTTTGGCTTGATCAAACGACGATGGCTCCACGCTCTGTAATCTTTAATTCCACTGCTTTTCAATCTTCACTAACCACTTCTACTTGCACACATCAAACGCATCAACTTCGCTTAACTTGTCAACAACTACGTGTTGACAGCTCACTCTCTTTTCTTTATTTCACTTAACTCTCCTTCGACTCGCGAAAACCGAATTTATATAATATTCTTCATTTACATAAATCACGTTTGGTTTCTCGATGAAGGTTGGTTGAAATAAATATTTTCATTTAAAAGGAAAAGAAGATATTAGTAGAATCGCGGATAGATCCGTCACAGGGTCACAGAAGACTTCTGGCGCGTATGGTCATATCTTTTCTCAGATGAAGGAAAGAGCTTTCGAACTTTTGCTCACCATGAATGCACATTCGGTCTTTTAGATGTTATATAAAGAAAAAAGAACTGAGAAACAATCTATTATTCGTTTTCCTTGCACCACCTCTGGACAAACTTTTAACTAAAGGAGAAGACTCCGCGTGCTCTTAAGTGTGTTAACTGCAGTCAATCAATTAGCAGACATAGGGATGTTGCCACTTACGAGGAAATATAACATTTTTTTTTCATTCTAAATGTTATCTGCATTTTGCTTCAAACGATCTTTCCAACAAGCCGCTTTAAAAAAGATTTTTTTAAAAATCTTTTTGGAGTATGTTTCACTCACTCCCTGTCTTCTCCTTATTTTGAGTAAAACGACATCTGCTTTGAAAGGATTCTAATTGTGGGAATAGATGTAGAGTTTATGTAAAAATTATAACTGTTTGAAACCAATGACAGAGGATTTCTTAAGCGTACAAGAGTTAATATTGATAACATTTTACGACTTTTTGATTACACATATCGGGACCCTTGTAGCTTGGGGGCCCCGTAACATTGATATGGTAGTAACTACGCACCTGAATTACACATATTTTGTGAACCGTGTTAAAAAAAATGAAATTGAATTCTATATACACTGCTGGCCAAAGAAATGCAACTCTAAGAAGAACCAGAGATAACACAACGAAATCTATTAGTCAGATAACATGCTGTACAAAGGTCAAACGATTAAAATTACAGCCTTTTGTGACATTTGAATGATGCCAAAATTAGTAGTTAATATATCCGCCATTGTTGATTACAACCGCTGCCACATGTTACGGCATGGAATCAAAGAGGCTTTGGATTGTGACGTTTGAGACAAATAAAGGTAGAGTGATATTGGATAAATAAAATGTTATACTTTTAATTAAGTCACAGCTATTATTTACAAATTTACACTGAAGTTATTAACTTAGTAATTAGATTATATTAGAATCCCAAATTCTGTTGTTTTGGAAGGGAGGGATTTTGACGTCTGTTCCCAGTAAAGTTTTTACTGTGTTTTTACCCTTTTCTACAAATCCTTGTAAAAAATATATGTTTACATTGTAAAATACTTCTCTCAGCATCTATTTTGCTCCCCCTCTTTTATCTCCAAAAAATTCTCCACGGAAGGAAAGAATGTGTATTTAAAAATGATTTGTGTATATATATATATAGGGCTTCCTTAAAATTCTCGCCAAAGTGTTCTTTAATATTGCTAAGTCTCTATATATATTACCTTACCGTCCCACATATACCCGGTGTAAGCATTACGTCGATTGCGATTGACCAGTGAACCACCTAGACATTTTGGGGTGACTGCATATAAAGTTTAGCAGTTAGTAATTATATACGGAAAATTCAAGATTGGATGACAGTACGCAGGCTAAGCCTTCTACTGACTATAACAACAAAAACTTTAGATAAAAATATAAAATATTTTAAATATATTTTGAACTGTTTCATAATAAATTTATCATGATATAATTATATTTGGAGCTCCAACAAAATTCCCAACTTCGTCAGATCCTGGAGGATTAACAACAACATATTTGGGGCTATTGTTATTAAATATTTTATATTACGTTTTGCTTTAATCGCAGTTTTAAAAGTGTTTTTTTATTTTATTCCGTACGTTAGTACATATTCCATACTTAATATTATAATAACCTATTCTTTACCTCACTACACCTACGACATTGGGCAGTAGCTCACACAAGCATTTTTAAAAGGAAGGGTGTCGAGAGTTGAAGGTGTACCATTCTCGTTTCATACACCATTGCGCAGCCAAACATATTGTTTTTTGATTCTGTCGATTGTCGGGAACAAAAAACAGCAAAAAATAAATTACTGAATAAACAATTAACACTAACAAATAAAGAAATTACTAATATGAAATAATTACCTTTGCGTACTATAAACATGGAGACTATTATGAATCGGGAAAAAATGAAGGGTAATGAGTGAGGGTACGGACCCGTGAGACCCTCCCCCACCCTTGTGTGCGCCACTGACACTGGGTGGACTGCAACTCCTTGAAAAAAATTAGAAGTAGCCCGCCCCTGGAAAAGTCTGCCCATCCTTGCTGTATACCGAACCCTCTGCGCTTTTTCATGTGCCAGAGTTTCAGCCACTCTGAAACATTCTGCCGTGGTCAACTGACTACTGGACATGCTTCCACAGATTGTAGACTAGAGCCGAAATGGTATTAATTGCTCTCAACCCCATTCTACTGACTCAAAAGTATGCCCAAAGTGGAAAACTGAAAAATAAATTCAAGAATTCAAAACTAATAAAAATATATCATAAGAAGCACGAAAATTAGTAGTCCCACAGATATTTCAAACTTACGCTCAGGTTGCCAAATACTCTATAAACAATTCTACATAAACAGATGAAAATATAACAAAAATAATATGCCCATCTTTAGCTTTACTTTAAAGACTTTCATAACACCCAAAATCAAATATATATCAATATCTAGTCCTGCAGTTTCCACATCATCTTCAACCCAAGCACACATCTTGCTACCTACCTCTTCAATTAGAGCTACTGTGTCAGAGCCTCGGCCCCACCTATTCCTATGTCTAATGCCAAACTTTCCACCACCAATAATTCTGTTCACCCTATTGAATCTCCATCAATCATATTCGTTTCCACATCCAAATCTTGTATTCAACCCCCTTCTGCATCTACAATACAGGATTAATAAAAAAACTTCAAAAACTCTCTGGCAATAAAAAACATTTATTAAAAAAACTAAATGAAGCAAAAATAGAGAAATAAAAATGGCAGAGCACAAACGGCAGAAAAGTACTCCCATACAGGATTCCTCAGACGAAGATGTGATTGAGTATGATGTTGCGGAAGTGGAAGTAGATACAATACTTTGGTTGACCCCGGTCGTCGCGTTAGCCAAGTGGTCAAAGTATCGGATCGTGGTTGTCATGTCATGAGTTCGAGCCCAGTACCACTGAAGACCCTCCGTGTAGGAAAGCGATGCACGTTAAATCTATCGAAAGCTCAACGTGGTGTGGTAGTTAGGAGAGGGAGAGGATACCATCTCAGGTGCCATCCTCGTCCTTTGATTATTGTTGAAAACTACGAAATCCGTCATCAAAAGCCCTAATGTAGCTGAACAGTGTGACGTTAATATTCCCTCACTCAACTTGGTTCTACCTGACTAGATTCAGGAAGCGACGTTTTTCAATCATGCTTATCGGACTTGGTGGGGGAAATCCCCCCAAAACTATTTATTTTTACATCTTACTCTTAACACACTAAAAGGAGTTATAAGATGGAATTTTAATGAACTGCTTTTTATATACCCATTCGTGTATAAGCATTTTTAATGTATTTTTGTAATATATAAACAAATGTTTGACGCAGTATTGCCGAAACCAACTCTTGCGCCATAGAACCCCAAAATCACTCACCGGGATTCGAACTGATGCAATGCGGAACATCAGTCAGCGTTACTAACCACTAGACCGGATGGGCGATGGGTAATAGTTGTAAGCAATCCGATTGGAGTTCAAAACCACAGGAGAATTTCAAAAGTTACTTACTGGATGCTCGATTTGCATAATCATTTTCGAGCCAGACGATTCCCGTTTCCTCGATTACCATAATCGTTTCCGATCCTCCGATTTTCGGAGGTCGATTACCATAGTCGTTTCGGACCATCAAATACCATAGTCATTTCGGACCATCCGATTCTCGGATCCTTGATTACCGAAACCTCTCGAATCCCTACATCAAATCGCCGATTTATCCCGTCTCTATCACACTAATCTTCATCGATATTACCTGTCAGGTGAACTCCTATTCAAATCCCATTTTTCCCATGTAACATCACTACTCGAACCAAAGGTTCCTCTTACATCGCTAACGATTGTAAAAGCTGATCCGAACCTCCACATAATGAATCACCAATTGGGACAGTCGCATCACTACAGATTCATCAATGCTTCTTCCCTCATCTATCTTCTATATAAATAAAAATGTAATGTGTGTTTGTTCAAAGCCACTGATCTCCGAAACTACTGGAGAATTCCATCTGAAATTTTGACGTAACGTTGAACTTGAATCCGGACGGGTTCTTATGTACTCATTATTTCGTAATTAACTCTAAATTTTTTGAAATTTAATTTTTAAGTGATTTTTGGGTGTTATGACGTCATATGATGTGTTTCTCCCTGAATACGGAAATTTATACTTTACATGCAGTTTTTTCGGGATTATTAGATATTTTTATTATAATTATGGTTATCGATTGCAATATTTCTCAATTTTTTTTCTTTAATTCTTAATTAGGATTATTTTTCGAATAAATCATTTTTTTAATGATTATTCTTTTAACAACTAAAATTTTGTTTTGCAGTGTTGGCAACATTCGATAGTATTATGGCGGGATGTTTATGATTTTGCTTACAAATTACGACTTACTTTTTCAGTAATTTCATGCAGATTTTATTTATTTTTTTTTCGTTATATTATTTGTTATAATTATTTTTACAGATCAAAACTTTTCGAACTGATAAAGGGGTTTAGTTCTTCTGCAATTAACGTTAGTATTGAATTTCTGTTTCCGTTATTTGCTTTAGATAGGCGCTGCTAATATTCATAATATTAATTTAATTCTATTTTATCTTTCTCTCCAGTAATTCTTTTTTCACTAAATGTTTAATTTTTTTATATATATTTTAGTACTTACGTGTTTTTCTTTTTTCGCCGATCATGCACCGCAAATGAAAGGACCTCGCAAAAATATTTTTTTGCACTTCCTGATGTCTTAATTTGGCGAAATGAATCGAATGGTATTGTTTTTAAATATGGTTTTTTTTAATCTGTTTTTGACAATTTAATTTGATGTCTGAAATACGAAATAAAGATTTTGTGATGTATATTTTGTGTTTGTATGGAAATTTATATTGATTTAATCGAATTAGTGAGCCGTATTTTATTTTTGATATTTTTTATGATTCAATTTTATTCTATAAGTAGCTGTACCACATGTTGCTGTCGCTCAGTCAGGTTAAAAAGACTGATGCACAACAAAGTATGCCATAAGGATGTATTATTGCAGCAATCGCCAACTCTATTATAACTCGCCAAGTTGGCATCCTCGATTTCCTATGTATCATATGTTTTTAATTGGCAACCAGGTGCTTCGTTTCATATAATATCGCCAATAGGTTGTGATAATACTCGAGTACCAAAGAAAGTATCCTAATAAAAATTTTCAACAAAAACATGTGAATCAGAAAAATATATAGTAAAGAACCATGAACAAACTAAATGTGAATCATTAATATATATAAGAAAAAATGGTACTTGCATATTATCGCAACAATTAACCCTTCTATTATTAACTCGCCAACTCCTATTTCCTATGTATTGTATGTGCTGAATTGGCAGCTAGGTGCTTCGTTTGAAATAATGTCGCCAATAGGCTGCGATAATATGTTAGTAACAAATAGTTTAAAAAATACATTAATAAGTTCATAAAATAGTCAAGAACATATAAATGAAGGGTAGTGTTAAGCAGAAGGATAAAAAATTACTTTATAAATGTGAATAAAAAAACTATCGTATACAAATAAAATATACTGAAATTTGATGAAATGGTTCTGCTCCGGAATCCGCGAGGGTTAATTTTATAATGCTTCTGGGTAGACAATGTTTTGTGTTGCTTCATTTTCTGTGCAAATACAGAAATGATTGTTTGGTCTTATTCTAGAACACAAATAATTGCCATTGTGAGAATTATCCATGTCTTGATCTAAGCCACTCAATTTTAAAGATATGCCTAGAACTTTGTTGATAACGATTGAAAATTGTAAAAATCTTCAATTATTATAAACGCGTTGTCGAAAATTTATGAAATCCATGTTTTTATTTGAATTTTCCTTGCGTATTCAATGCAAAATATCTTTAACCGTGTGTGATTTATATTTCTTCCCTAGCTCTGTTGGAGAGCAGGCATGGTTAATATATGATTGCAAACAATGTACAAATTTGATTTTATATTGTTATGTTATTGGCGTCATTAATAATACTTCCAGGTGTCTGTTACATTTTGAATGTAGACAGTCACCTTAATTATTTTGTGATGCATTGCATTGCTATTGAGCTGTATCTTTTATGATAGCGTTAATTTTGTGAGTATAGTTTATTTTTTCATTATTCTTCATTTAGTTTGTTTTTCTTATTTCTCAGTGCAATTGGTGAGAATTCTGTTCTGTCAATTAATCTTTTTTTGAATTCAAACTATATTGTGAAATTGACCTGTTTGGAGCGATTTGTTCAAGTGAAATGAAACCCCCCCCCATTGCGTCAAAATTGAGTTATGTTGATTGATTTCGATACAAGGCGTAGATAGAGTAGACAGTAGAAAGAGTATTTGGTTGCCTCCTATTATAGCCCACCCCTGGATTTTGTGCTTTTTTTGTCGCCAAGTTGAGCGATAAGTTCGCCAAGCTTGCAACCCTTCTTTTTTAATTCTTCAAAATTAAAGACCATTTTTAGTGACCGTTAGGTGTCTGCAACTAGTAATTTCCGTTAATTACGTTGGTTTCGGCAACCCTACTAACTATGCACGAGTAGTAAGGACCGTTACTATTTGATGCTTTGCTGTTATTCCGCTAGTACGTGCGATTGCCGGTTATTGTTTTCTAGACGAAAGCAAGGTTTATTTATTTATTTTTTCAATTTTTTGTAAAAAAGGTGGTAATTATTGGATGGAGCTTTCGGAAAAAATAGTTAAAATTATGAAGATGCCGTTCGAAAGGAGGAAAAATCCGCATGATGTAAGGAAAGGTACGTGGTTTGGCAAAAGCCGTTACAGTAATTTTAGAATGTGTTTGTCTTTTTAAGAAGCTAAATCATTCAGTATTTTGTTCATAAAGTTTTAAATTTTTCTCCTTCGAATATCGATTTATTCTTTTTAGAATGTTCTTAATTTTCTATTTTTCAAACAGTTGAAAGAAATTTCCGTTTTTGTGGTTCGGATATCCGTCTTTTTTTTTTAGGATGCCCTTAATTTTCTACTTTTAGAAGCTAAATCTTTCATTAATTTGTTCTTATTTATTTTTTTTAAACTCTTAATTTTCTACTTTGCAGCAGTTAAAAAAGAAATTTCGATTTTTGTCGTTCCGATATCAGTTTTTTTTTTTGTCCTTAATTTTTTCCCCTGCTTTTAGAAGCTGAATCTTTCTTTAATTTGTTCTGAACGTCTAAAAAATTGTTTTCCTCAATGGAACTTCGATTCCTTCTTTTCGTAATGTTCTTAAATCCATACTTTTCAAAAGTTAAAAAAAGAATTTTTCGTTTTTGATCTTTAGATTTCAATTTTTACTTGTTAGAATGCTCCTCATTTCCGATTTTTAGAAGCCGAGATTTTGCTGAATTTGCTTTTTTAACGTCAGTAAAATTTCTCTTTCGATTCCTTTTTTTTCCCGGAATGTTTTCCCTTTCCTACTTTTGAAAAGTTTAAAAAATACCTATTATTTTCAGAAGCTCGTATATTTTCTTAAAGCTCTGTTTTCCATTTTTGCTCCTTCGGACAAAACGCCATGTTTTTCCCAGTTGGCCTGAACTCGACTTTGAAAAACGCGCTTGGCGCCATGTTGGCGCGACTTGAAAAAAATTTTTCGCCAAGGGGTGGACTATAATAGGAATTTACCATTAAGATGAATATTAAAAAAAAACCGTTCCAAGAGTTTCATTCTTGCGCAAAATCTTCACCAGCTATATTAAAGCAATTTGTTCCTCTGATAAATATAAATATAACTAAACATTTGGGGTATATTTTTTTAATTCGTAACTTTTAAGCTAACTTCTTCTAAATAAATAACTTTAAAAAAGTGGTTTTTTTTTTCATTGAATACTTGTTAATTGACCTAAACAAAATAATGTCCCGTTTTGAGTCAAAGAATAAATGGTCACGTTAGGTATGACTTTTTTGTTATAAAAAAAAATATGTGTGAATATACATAAACAAAACTTTTCTATAAACAGATTTCATTTGTAATTTGTTAACAGAATACTCCAAGTTATATGGTATTTTTGTTCTTATGTTATGAATCTAAAATTATTTACATTGTGGGGAGGTGCCAAGTTTGAAAATAAATTTAAAATGGCTCTCCTTGAGGTCAAAGGGTTAATTTTACAATGCTTATGGGTAGACATTTTGTGTTGCTTCATTGTCTGTGAAGATACAAAAATTGTCTGGAGTGCCTACTCTAGAACAGCAGTTGCCAACCTTCAGCACTCCATGAACCAGTGATAACTTTATAAGTATGGCAGACCACTAAAGTTATATTTACGTCTATTTACATTTGCATACACCTGAAAATAAATTTCATGAAAAACAATAACAAACCGACAATCAACAGACTGAAGTGTTTTGCCACTAATTTACTATGGGTTACCCAAGTTGACTTTCAAGTTTCGATGGAAAATGAAAAAATTACTAAACTCAGGAAATTTGCTAAAAGTGGTAACTAAAAGTTTTTATTAAAGTATAATCCATAATATGTTTTTTGTTGCTCATCTTTTTTTAAACTGAATCTTCACAAAAGGGTAAATAATATCTATTTTTCAGTGGACCATAAAAATTAGTGACTGCTGCTCTGGAACACACCCCCAACGGTACTTATGTATTAGCATCACCGTAATTCATGTAATACATGAAAAAAAAAATCAGACTTGGTTGGAAAATGGTGTGATTTGCATGGAGGCAATTTGGTTGTGCAGTGATGCTAATATTTAAATACCCAGACACCAAATAATTGTCCATGTGTGAAGCAGTCTGTGTTTAGATATAAGCCACTTTGTTTTAAGGATAGGCTCTTAAATTTGTTAATAACAACTGCTAATGCTAATCAAATAGTGAATTGCAAAAATCTTCCATCAATACTTTGTCGTAGATTTCTGCTGCGAAATCTGTGTTTATATTTGAATTTTTCTTGCATATTTGACTGAAAATTTCTTCAGCCCCTCATTGCGTTGGAATTGAACTGTGACAATTGATGTACAATAAAAATTAAATATTTCATTAGCATTTTTTAATTTTTTCCCTTTCTTTTTGTTTGATTTTTCCTTTTTTTAATGTTTTGAAATTTTATAGGTTTTTGTTTTAACTTTTTTTCTCTTTTTTAAGTGCAGTCAGTTAGCTACACTACATAAAAATAATGCCTTGCAGGAAATCAAATTTAAATTGTCATACTCACAAGGCAAAAACAGCGCAATGAGTGTAATTGCACATCAAACTGAGGAAGAACGGGCATCAGCAAACGAGAAAAGCTGACAAAGAATGGCATAAACAGATGTTGAGGGCGCAGCAGAGCAACAGGTAGCCAGGCTTGAGGATGCACATTTACGAGCACAGCATTCATGTTTTCAACATCAGATTTGCTCTGTTCTCGACAAAAGGAACACAGTAGGCTGCGAAGGGTCAACCAGAAACAGCACATCAGCATCAAACATGATTTTGTGATGAGCAATCACACAATAACAGTCGCCTTGCATTCTGGTACAACCCAGTGGAAGATTATAGGTTGAGCCACCATTTTCTCATTAGTACAATGACTGAAGTATATCCTTATTGCAATGCTCTGTAATTTAAGGGAGAAACAAAAGGAATGTTTTGTACCACTGGAAAAATTAAACTGCCTCAACTTGGAGAACCACCAGAGCCATTAAAAACTTTGCTTGCTAGATATACTGCAGAATCAAAACATTTCCTATGTAACATCAGGAAATACAATTCATGTTTCCAAATGATATTGTTTGGAGAAATGTGCATTTGTTAACACACCTCTGATTTAACAGAAATATCCATAAGCATTGTAAAACTCACCCATTACCCTCGAGGAATCCAGAGTAGAGCCATTTAAAGTTTATCTTTAAACTTGAGGTCTCCACTATGAATACAATGTAAATAAATTTAGGTTCATAACATAAGGACAAAAATAAGTTGCAATAACTTCAAGTGTTTGGTTAACAAATTACAAATGATATCAGTTAAGTAAAGTTTTGTGTATATCTATACATTTTTTTTATAGAAAATCATACCTCCATTGCAAATATTTAAATATACTGAAAACACGTGCTTTCTCTTTAACCTGACTGAGCCACAGCAAAGCGTGGCAGGGTACAGCTAGTTCCCGAATATAATTGTGTATAAATTACTTGAGAATCAAAGTCTGGCGATTTCGCACCCCTTTTCTTTTTTCGACCCATAGAATGTGGCCTCCCATTCCGATCTATTTTTGACCACGAATTGTATAGATACAAAATTTTTTTAGATAAAGATTCATGTAAATCCATTCTATGTTTTGTGCGTGCCATGTACAGATGTATATGTGGGGTAGTCGAAAAAAAATTAAACTCGGACTTACTTTTTTAATTTTGAACAATATACTTTATGAATGTCTCCATGTATTTATCAATTCTATATATATTAAACATAAATAAATACAGTGTTTCAACGAAAGTAAAATAAGGGCTTTTTATTCTTTGTTTTAAATTAACGACAAGATTTTGGAAAATCTCAAACATATCGATTTTTAATTCAAGTGGGTTAATCATTGATGAATTCAAATTTTTTCTTTGAAAGCAAAACACTCTTCATTGTCTTTATTCTTTCTCTACTTAATTGAAGCATATTTTTCAAAAATTTTAGAATGTCCGAGGAAAGTTTATCTGGTGCTGTATTAAAAAAAGGAGGTTAAAAAAAGTTGGATGGAAAAAGGAGGATAAAAGTTGCCAAAGAAAATCTTGTAATATTAAACGATTTCTAGGGTTTTATCAGATAATCATGCAATTTAAATCATTTAAATATAGAAACAAATATTTTTCCGGATACTATCGTGACAATTAACAATCATACATGGATCGACGATATTAAACTTCGCTCTCTTCCAGAGTTCTTCACCAATTTAATATGTGGCCGCGGAAGCCAAGAGGTGAAGGTATCAGATCATGGCTAGCGTGTCATGAATTCAAGCCCAGTACCACTGAAGACTCGCCGTGTAGGGTACGAGGCACGTTAAATCTGTCGAGAGCTCAAACGTCCTCCCGTGGTGTGATGTGGTAGTTAGGAGAGAGGGGTCCAGCTCAGGTATCGTTCGCGTTACCTTAACACGTTTACAAAACTACGCGGTCCGTTGCCAAAAGCCTTCGTGTAGCTGAACAGTGCGATGTTAATATTTACTAACTCACTCACCAATTTAATATGGAGCTAGTTAAGGAAAAAATCAAAAATTGTAGAAATTAATTATATTCTTTTAAAATTGATCTTCGTTTCCGTAAGAGAACGCAATAATGAGAGTTTAGAAGGTCTGTTATAATTTATTTAGCATTAAATGTATAATAAATTTATTTTTATGAAATTTTTTTTTGATTTCTTTTTACTTTTTGAGTGTTTTATTTTTTATTTCTAAATCCATTACATTGAACTTAACCTACGTAATTTCCATAAGGTATTTTAAAAGCTTTCACGTATTCAGTTACGCTGCTTAGCGATTTTTGTGTTTGTTCGAAAAAAGTTTATAATTAAAATGTATGGTGCAAAAATTTACTAGTGGCAACAATTTGAATTAAAGCTATTAGGGGTAATCATTTTTTTCTCGTCTTGTTAGTTAACAGTTATTACTTTCTATATATTTTCGTTCTTAAAGCTGTTTCATTTTAAAGTTTTAGAGGTTTCAATGATAATACAAATGGCTTATCTTTCAGTCAAAACAATTTCACTTCTGAATAATAAGTTTTCTAAGGTTTGCCTCAGTTTAATGTTAATTTTTTTTAGAGATAGCAAGAAAATAACACTTTTTCTGTAAATGCTGCAGTTTAACTCATAAATTAATTTGACAAAGTAAGAGATTTACATAAATAAGGATTTGATTATAAATTTAAACAATTGCCTTTTGATCCATAAAATTTGCATTAATTTTGTTATATATCAATATGATTTTATTTTCTATCAAGCTTCTTACAATTAAAAATAGTGAACCTTTCTGTTTCAATATGTATTTCATTTTTAACCCCTTCAGGATTGTGGAACCTCATCAGGATACAACAAAAAAGGAGTTTAAAGGACCGGGTGAATTTCCCAAGTAAGCTTAATTTCATTTAAAAATTAATATAAAATCTTTAATGCAATCAGATACGCTAAAATTTACAATCATTGATATCTGAATATTCAAAATAAAAAATTTCATTACATTTAAAGAAAACTATTGTTATTTTTAAAGAAAATATTTTCTTTTGAATAAAAAAGTACTCTTTTTTTCACTCTTCTCCATAATGATTTAAATAAAATAGTACTTTGAAAGTTTCACGTCTATCCAGCTAATCCAAAACTTCAAATTGACTCTCAAATGAATTTGCTGTGTCTTTTATTGATAAAAAACCTTTAAACAACGGATAATATTTATCACTTTTTTATTTTTAATTAATCCTTGTATTGCTTATAGCAGGGATGGCGAACTTTTTTGAAACGTGGGTCAAATTTTGTTCATATTTTATTTAATACTAGCTCGCGGGTCGTTAATGACCATTTTCATAGGAATTAAGCTTAAAAATTATTAACTGAGTATTTTTAGAACTTAACACCTTTAAAATTCAATTGACTGAACAGAAAAAAATGGGCGTGGTTTGACAATATAAAAAGTTTTAGTGGGGTTAAAATTTGTCGTAAATATTGCAATATTTTCAATACTACCTCGGAGTTTTTGATTCAGTTCATTAAAATGCTGAGTGATGTCGCATAAAAACAGTAAATCATTTAACCAATGTATACTGGATAATTATAATCGGAACTATTGTCTTTTTCAATTCTTATAATTAACTCACTCATTCCCTATATATATATACTAGCTGTTACCCGCCCGCTTCGCTGGGTATTTCATGATGTTTTATAACTTTTTACTGCTTATATATATGTATAAACTATTGATATCTAAGTCCTAGCATTAAGAATTCGATTGTATTGAAAAATATACTTATACCTTTAACTGTCGCAAAAAAAGGGCAGAACTCATCTAATTTGTATTTTCTAAAAATCTCTAAAATTGAAGTATAGAATGATATTTGCTCTTTCGTAACCCAAAAACCAAGTGGATTTCCGCAAAACCAATTTTCGGTGGATCTCTACTCCGTAAATTGAACATGCAAGCCAAATTTCAAGTCTAAATCTAACAGAAAAAAAGAAGTTTTACTATCAATATCCCCGTAATCCCGTTGAGAGCCGTTTTCCAAAATAACCGCTCTTAGCGGATTTCAATTCAACAAAAGAAAAATGCAAACAAAATTTCATTATTATAGTTCTTGTAGCTCGAAAAAAGTAATTTTTTTTGTCAATACGTCCCAGTAACCCCCTGCACCCCCTAAGAACTTGATTTGCTTAAAATACATTCTTAGTGGATTTCTATTCAACAAAAGAAACATGCTTAACAAATTTCAAGTATATTGGTCTAACAATTAAAAACATTAATTTTTTTCTGTAACTCCTCTTGAACCCTCGCAAACATCCTTAGGGGTCAATTTTCGTTTCACTCTTTGTTAGAGGAACTCTATTCCATGAAAGGAACATGTCTACCAATTTTTCAAGCAGGATGATCGAATAGTTTAAAAGTGGAAGTATTTATCGATTACGCCTCTTAAACTCCCAAAATTAAACTTGGTAGTTGATATTCGCAAAACCCATTTTGTAGCGGTTCTCTACTTTACGAAAGGAATCTGCTTATCAAATTTCAAGACTGTACGTCTAACAGTTTAAAAATGGGGATAATTGTCTATAACGCCACTTGAGCCCCCGCAACTCACTTCTGGGTCTGTTTTCACAAAACCCATTTTGTAGGGGAATTGCACTCTATGAAAGGAATCTGCTTAGCAAAATTTGAAGACTGTGCGTCCAATTAATTAAAAATGCAAAAAAATTATCAAT
>BMAO01005020.1:0-35028 GCA_019973975.1 Trichonephila clavata
TTTATCCTCCTACAGATTTGGAGAACTTTCGAACTATTTAAAGTAGCTTTCGCTTGGAAAGCAGAGCTTTTTTCACATGGAATAATATACTTTTACAAGTTTTAATATAAATATTACTATCTCCACCTAAATATTTAATTTTATATTTTAACTAGCCGTTACCCACCCGTTTCGCTGGATATTTCATGATGTTATATATATCAACTATTAATATCTAAATCCTATCATTAAGAGTTCGATTGTATTGAAAAACTTACTTATACCTGTAACTGTCGCCTCTTAATAAAAAAAATAAAATAAAATAAAAAAAAAATAAAAAGGGCAGAACTTTTATCTAATTTGTATTTTCTAAAAATCTCTGAAATTGAAGTATAGAATGATGTTTGCATTTTCGTAACACTACAGTGAAGTGGATGCCCGCAAAACCAATTTTCGGTGGATCTCTACTTTGTAAAATAAACATGCAAGCCAAATCTAACGGGGGGGGGGGGACGAAATTTTTACTATCAATATCCCCGTAATCCCGTTGAGAGTCGTTTTCCAAAATAACCGTTCTTGGCGGATTTCAATTCAACAACAACAACAAAAAATGTGAACCAAATTTCATTATTATAGTCTTTGTATTTCGAAAGAAGGAATTTTTTTTGTCAGTACGCCCCAGTAACCCCCTGCTCTCCCCAGAAGTTGATTTCTGTAAAATACATTTTTAGTTGATCCCTATTCAACCAAAGAAACATGCTTAACGAATTTCGAGTATGTGGGTCTAACAATTCGAAAACAATTCTAACAATTCAAATTTTTTCTATAACTCCTCTTGACCCCTCGCAACCCTCCTTGGGGGTCGATTTTCGTTTTACTCTTTGTTAGAAGAACTTTATTCCATGAAAGGAACATTCCTATTAATTTTCAAGGAGGTAGACCTAATAGTTTAAAAACGGAAATATTTATCGATTACGCCACTTAATCTCCCGAAATGAAACTTAGTGGTTGATATTCGCGAAACCCATTTTGTAGCGATTCTCTACACTACGAAAGGAATATGCTTACCAAATTTCAAGACTGTACGTCTCATAGTTTAAAACTGGGAATAATTGTCTATAACGCCCCTTGAGCCCCCGCAACGTCACTTAGAGGTCTGTTTTCACAAAACCCATTTTACAGGGGAACTGTACTCTATGAAAGGAATTTGCTTATCAAATTTGAAGGTTGTGCATCTAATAAATTAAAAATAGAAAAAATTATCTATAACGCCCTTTGAGCTCCCGCAGCACCACCCTGGGGTCAATTTTCCCCCAAAAAATTTTTTAACGGATATGTACTTCATGAAAGAAACATGCCTATCAATTTTCAAGCAGGTAGGTCAAGTAGTTTCAAAACGAAAATGTTTATCTATTACGCCCCTTAATCCCCGCAACGCCATTTGGGGTCAATTTCCCCAAAAATATTTTGTAGCGGATATTTACTTCATGAAAGAAACATGCCTGTTAATTTTCAAGCAGGTAGGTCAAATAGTTTCAAAACGAAAATATTTATCTATTACGCCCCTTAATCCCCCAACGCCACTTGGGGCTTGATTTTCACCAAACTCATTTTGTAGCGGATCTCTACTCTATGAAAGGAATCTGCTTACCCATTTTCAAGATTGTACGTCGAGTAGTTTAAAAATTGAAACAATTATTTATAACGCCCCTCAACCCCCGTAACGCCCCTTGCGGTTCAAATTTCGTAAAAAATCCGTTCTTAACTTATCTCTACTCTGTGAAAGGAACATCCCTACCAAATTTCAAGCCTGTAGGTTGAATAGTTCCGGATATATCGTGATTAGTCAGTCAGTCAGTCAGTGAGTCGCTTTTCTCCTTTATATATATAGATAAATAATACACTGTTCACACAGATATTGCTTTAATAAAGGTTTTAATAAGGATTAAATTAAGGATGAAAAGCTAAAAAAATTTTAAGCAATCGACAAAACACCTGTTATTTTCTAATATAATACTTTCCACCTAATAAACAACCAATCTCAAAAACAATATATACGCATGTAGACGATACAGCATACAAAGCCCTTTCTCTCACAAAATTTCTTCGTTGCATGATAATAAATTTTTATTCCTTATTTTGTAAAAAACAATTATCTCTTTGTTGGGCTCTGATTTTCCAAAAATTTTGTAACCCTTTTTCAATTAAACTGAGACTTTCAGTTGAGTTCCCAATTGTTATTTGACCTTCTGATTGAACTGGGTCTAAAGACAAGTTTTTGAAAGTCTTGCTCGTGCATTTCTATGAACTCATCCATTGTCAGCTCCTGATTATGGGAATCAAGCTGTTCTTAACAATCACCACTATCCACTTCTAAATTTATTTTCTTGGCAAAATCGACAACTTCCAACAAATAACCAATTTCATCAGACTGATTCCAACTGGTAGCCGGGGTAGCCTAGTGGCCAAGGTAAATGACTCGTGGCCTATGTGTCATGAGTTCGGGCCTAGTACCGCGGAAGACCCGCTGTGCAGATGGTGATGCATGTTATATCTGTCGAAGCTCTAACACCCTCCCTCCCGTTAGTGTAGAAATTAGGAGAGGGAGTGCCAGCTAAAGTGTCGTCCTAGTTAGTTGACCATGGTTCAAAATTACGAGATCCTTTGTCAAAAGCCCTGGAGTAGAGCTGAATAGTGGGAAGTTAATATTCACTAATTCCGCCTGAGTTTCAGGGATCGAAAAAAGAATGACGAATCGACGAGATTTGAAAATCGCGTCATTCCGAATTCGCGTATGTCGGGGTTTTTCTGTATTATTGATAAATACAGCAATCCCTCTTTGGAAAGAAAAAAAGGAGAAGAGAAAAGTAGTGTTTGCTTATCAACGTATATGTACGTTTAAATATTAATTTGTTGGAAAAATATGTAAATTATGTAGGAAAATGGTAATATTTTGATTCATATGAATTTATCCTATAACTACAGAGGTTCTTAAACTTTCGATTGCCCCCCCCCCTTTTATGCATCAGTGGGACATTGAGGCCCCCCAAGAATTTGAACATCCCACCCAACTTAATATTCTTGATCAAAATACAAGTTCTAAAAGAGATTTTTCATTGGGAGCAATCCGGAATTCTATCCTAGTATGGCACATCTTTCAAATTTTCCACGAGGCCTTTCAGAGGTTGCAAATGATGGAAAATTTTACATTAAATCAGAGACTTCGTGGACCCCCAGACAGACACTATGGACGGCTAGGAGTCCGCGGACAACACTTTAATAACCTCTATGTTAGTATTTTCTTAGGAAATAATTATTACCTTGTGTGTGTGCACGTGTGCGTGTGGGGGTGGAGGTGGGGGGATGTTTCAAAATTTTAAATAGATAGGGATTTGGTTTTTTTTAAAATTTTAAAATGTCCAAAAAGTGTTGTGCTACGTAATTCTTTTCCACGCCGAAGATGTCATGTTTCTGCCCTGGAGTTTCGTGCAACTAAACTAAAGATTTTCAAGTTCTTTCAGGCCACCCAGCGCGGTGGTTGGAAGTCAAGAGCATGATCTACCAATTCAGGTTTCATCCACTTATGATTCTTAAGTGTACAATTAATAGCTCTCGAGAAGTTCTAGCGAAAGGATCCTCAAACTTACAGCTGTGGCGTGCCAAACCAATCTACCAATAGGATTCATGGTGCCACATAGTAGGAAATATTCGAAACCATTCGACACTATACAACAATTCAATAGAAGCAGAACGAGGGGATTAAGGTCAAAAATACTGATTAAGTTTCATTACATGAATTATTTAAAAATATTTATATTAACGTAAAAACTAATGCAAAATATAAATATATTTTTTCAACATGAATAAAATATTAAAAGTGTACGTATAGTTTGCATTATGTACTTTTTATAAACTTAATTATTAAAATAAAAAAAATAAACAACACACACCTAAAATATAAGTAATCCCTCAAAATAGTTAAATCTTTTAATGCGAATCTTTTGTTTCTGCACATTTCTTTTTTATATCACAATGTGAGTAATAAAATTTTTGACTTTTTACTTCACACGCGATGCTGAATGTTCAGTTCAGTCTACAAAGAAGTTGTTTAACAACTTTTTTTAAACGAAAAATACTATTCATATGAGAAAAGTGTTGTTCGCATGGATATGTAGAACCAAAAGCAAACAGCTGAATACATGCAATTCAAAATTTCTTAGAACTATTCTTAGAATCTCATGCTTTTCATAAATCTAACATTTCAGTGATTTTGTGTGATGATCTTTTAAATTTCATTCGATTTAAATATTCATAATATAGGAAAAGTATTATGAATTATGAAATGTAACGTATGTCCATAAATATATGAAAAGTACATTACATTCCGCACATACTCCAAATGGATGCCTCGCGCCGTGGTCCGGCGGAGTTGGTGTAACGACAAACCCACCGCCAAGTCATGGCGGCGGGTTGGCGGACCGTTCGTTCCGCCGACGCAAAACTTTTCCCGTTGCTAGGAGATGATTAGGAAGAGCGTTCCGAATCCACCGACTCGCGTCGTGCGCGAACGGAGTTCGTGTCGCGACAACCCCACCGCCGGTTGGAAGCGGTGGGTCAGCGGACCGTTTGTTCCGCCGACGCGCGGTCCTTCCCATGCTACGATTATCGGCACGGTGTGGAGGTTTGGAGAGGTGACTGCCATCCATGATAACTTGTGTTGTGAAACGACGTTAAAAAAGATGATCGATAAATTATGGATATTTCAACGGAAGAGATTAGTTGATTCGATAGTCTTTTGTTTTAATGACATTTTACAATGCCATTTTCCATAATTCTGAAGATGTTATTTCAATAACGGCCAGTTTAAAGTAATTAACTTCACGCAAATACTGACTAATTTTTCCAGATGTGTAGAGGGTCACTAAGAACTGTACCACTTGTCAGATTTGGTATGCCCGTAAAAGGAAATTATATTGTGGATATAGTCTCGGGTCTGTGAGAATGAAGTGAGTTTTAATGTATTCATGGATAAATGGAATTTGTATCAACTCGTGCATTATAGAAAGCAATAGATAAGAAATATTTTTTTACTAGCTCAAATATTTGACGAATTTATAAAAAAATTCTAGACATTTGGAAAAATAATAATAATTCTCTGGTTTGAAAAAACAACCTCCCCAATTTTTAAAAAATTTCAAAAACTTAGTATAGCATTAAAAGTAAAATGATGATGCAACAATATTTGGTTTACAAAAATTTTTAAGAATTTCTTTTCATTTAGATCCATTGTCGATATCAATTTTTATACAGCTATTGTTAATTTTCTTATTTTATATATAGAAATTTAATAAACTTTTTTTCCTTCTCCTCATTTCTGCCTCCCCTCCTTTGATTCTAAAATGACATGTGACCTATGTAGGTATATTCAAAAATAAGTTTAAGCATTTACAGTTAGCTGTTCAACTCCACGTTGATTGAAATAATTGTGTCTTGTATACAGAGAAGCGCTTTAAGAGTTCGCAGAGAATCGTAATATGTTTTTGAAATTTTTTATCGATATATAAATATAGTATTATCAGAGTTAATTTTCTAGCATTACGGCGTGTTACTTTTATTTTACTTTAACCTTTAGATAATAAACATGATGCAGAAAGAAAAATGCGAACATTTCTAGTCTACAGGAAATCTATATATATAAAGGAGAAAAGCGACTCACTCACTGACTGACTGACTGACTGACTAATCACGAAATCTCTGGAACTATTCAACCTACAGACTTGAAATTTGGTAGACATGTTCCTTCGATAGAGTAGACATCAGCTAAGAAAGGATTTTCCGAAATTCGAAACGCAAGGGGCGTTACGGGGGGTTAAGGGCTTTAATAATAATTGTTTCCATGTTTAAACTACTTGATGTAAAATCTTGAAATTGGGTAAGCGGATTTCTTTCAGAGAGTAGAGATCCGCTACAAAATGAGTTTGCTGAAAATTGACCCCCAAGTGGCGTTGCAGAGGCTTAGGGGGCGTTATAGATAATTATTTCTATTTTTAAACTATTTGACGCACTGTCTTTAAATTTGATATATAGATTCCTTTCGTAGAATAATGATCAGTTACAAAACGGGTTTTGTGAAAACAGACTTCTAAGTGGCGTTGCGGGGGATTAAGGGGCGTAATAGATAAATATATCCGTTTTTAAACTACTTCACCTACCTGCTTGAAAATTGGTAGGTAAGTTTCTTTCCTGGAGTAAATATCCGCTACAAAATGGGTTTTGGGAAAATTGACCCCCAAGGGGTGTTGCGGGGGCGGGGGGTTTAAGGGGCGTTATAAATTCCTATTTTTAAGTTATTAGACGTACAGTCTTGAAACTTAGTAAGCAGATTCCTCTCATAGGGTAGAGATACGCTAAAAATGGGTTTCGTGAAAATTGCCCCCAAGTGTCGTTGAGGGGACTTAAGGGGCGTTATAGATAATTATTTCCATTTTTAAACTATTAGAAGCACAGTCTTTATATTTGATAAAGAGATTTCTTTCATAGAGTAGATAGAGATCAGATATAAGAAGGTTTTGTGAAAACTAAGTGGCGTTGCAAGGGAATAAGTGGCGTAAGAGATAAATATTTTCGTTTTAAAACTATTTGACCTACCTGCTTGAAAATTGGTAGGAATGTTTCTTTCATGGAGTAAATATCCGCTACAAAACGGGTTTGGAGAAAATTGACCCCCAAGGGGTTTGCGGGGGGTTAAGGGCAGATATAAATAATTATTTCTTTTTTTAAACTATTAGACTCACAGTCTTGAAATTTGGTTATCAGATTCCTCTCATAGGATAGAAATACACTGCAAAATGTGTTTTGTGAAAATTGACCCCTAGGAGGGGTTGCGGGGGTTCAAGGGGCGTTATTGATAATTTTTTTGCATTTTTAATTAATTGGACACACAGTCTTCAAATTTTGCTAAGCAGATTCCTTTCATAGAGTGCAATTCCCCTACAAAATGGGTTTTGTGAAAACAGACCCAGAAGTGGCGTTGCGGGGGCTCAAGTGGCGTTATAGACAATTACCCCCATTTTAAAACTGTTAGACGTACAGTCTTTAAATTTGATAAGCAGATTCCTTTCGTAAAGTAGAGAACCGCTACAAAATGGGTTTCGCGAATTTCAACTACTAAGTTTAATTTCGGGAGATTAAGAGGCGTAATCGATAAATATTTCCATCTTTAAACTACTTGATCATCCTGCTTGGAAATTGGTAGGCATGTTCTTTTCATGAAATAGAGTTCCTCTAACAAAGAGTAAAATGAAAATTGACCCCTAAAGATGTTTGCGAGGGGTCAAGAGGAGTTACAGAAAAAAATTCCTGTTTTTAATTGTTAGACCCATATACTTGAAATTTGTTAATCATGTTTCTTTTGTTGAATAGGGATCCTCTAAGAATAAATTTTAAGCAAATCAAGTTCTGGGGGGTTGCAAATACTGGGACATATTGACAGAAAAAATTACTTTTTTCTAGCTACAAGGACTGTAATAATGAAATTTGGTTTGCATTTTTCTTTTGTTGAAATGAAATCCGCTAAGAGCGGTTATTTTGGAAAACGGCTCTCAACGGGATTACGGGGATATTGATAGTAAAACTTTTGCTTTTTTCTGTTAGATTTAGACTTGAAATTTGGCTTGCATGTTCAATTTACGGAGTAGAGATCCACCGAAAATTGGTTTTGCGGGAATCCACTTGGTTTTTGAGTTACGAAAGAGATCATTCTATGCTTCAATTTTAGAGATTTTTAGAAAATACAAATTAGATGAGTTCTGCCCTTTTTTTTTTTTATCAACAGGTGACAGTTACAGGTATAAGTATATTTTTCAATTTAATCGAATTCTTAATGCTAGGACTTAGATATCAATAATTTATACATATATATAAGCAGTAAAAATTTATAAAACATCATGAAATACCCAGCGAAGCGGGCGGGTAACAGCTAGTAAATAATAAATACAGTACCTTAATATTATTGAAAAACTGCGTAAAAGGATTGTTTCAAAATAAAATATCATAAAATAATAACACATTTTAAAGAAATATTGGAAAAAATGTGGCTCTTTTTCCCTTACCGCTAATTTTCCCCGTTGTATGAAAATAAGAAGTAAAAAATTCAATATTTTTAAGTACATTAGATTACGTAGGCCAAACGATAGTTCACAGAATCTTAGTTTAAAGAATAACAAATCAAACTTTTTCTCTGTTTAAAAGCTATGCATTGCGAATAGCAAGAATCCGAATTAGTTTAATAAGAATGAATTGATTAAAAAAAACAATCTTGAGGATAACTCTAAATGTATATTGTGCTCGGAAAAGTAAACTGCAGAGGAAAAAATATCATTCCAAAATTCCCTTAAAAAAAATTAATAAAAACAGAAACAATTCGATGAAACTTTTAATCGAAATCGATCATAAAAATACGCTCGAGAATCTAAAATTTCATAAACGTCTGCTCTTTAAATTTTTTAATTAAATATTTATAATCTAGAAATCTAGATTATTATTTGAAAGGAAAATGCAACGATTAAGGAGAATAATTTTAAGATTGAAGAAGAGATTTCCGAAGGCATTATTTTTAATTTTACTTAATAAAATCATAACAAATAATCAACGGGGTTTAAAGTATTCGTAACTCGAATTCCATATTTTCTAAAATTTATATTTTTAAATTCATATTTAGAAATATGGCAATGCATGTAATTCAGTCACACATCTCCATGTTCATCATAGTACACCGAGATACAAACATTTTTTTCAGAGAAGTCTGAAGAGAGAAAATGGAAAGTTTTGGAGGACCCCAAATCATTTAATTTTAAAGGTTTCTTCAAAAATATACATTTTGAAAACTATACAATACTACTGCGGTAAGTGGAGTTATGGTGCTGTATTTCTATATTTTTTTTCCTTTTTAAATTTAAATATACAAGCATACGTAAATAATTTAATGCGTTGCCCTATTCTTGATGGCCGTAGTAGCTCAGGGCGTCGCGGGTTCGTGTCCTGGTGTCACCCGAGACCCACCGCACGAAAGATGCCAACACACGTTAAACATTTTGAAACTCAAACATTTTCTTTCGCGTCACGGAGAAGGTTTGCCGCTCCTTAACTCTCGCTCGTTACCGTATCCTTTTTCGGAGCGGATTTCTCGACGAAAAACTGCGCATTCAAAAGAAAAGTATTTTTTTATGAGCGAATTAAAAACATTTACAAGAAAAAAATTGTTCAGAAATTTCAAATCGCAAGGAACGATATCTCGTACGACTTCCAATCGCAAGAACATTTCGAAGGGATTATCGGAGGGTGACGCATCTGTTCTTAATGCGTACTCTTTGCCGTAATACGTAGCTTAGTCGGAGAGACGGATGACTTCCTTCTCTTGCACTCGCCGTTCCGACAGCAGAAACGCCCTGCGTTGGTGTCATGTTGTCTTTGGGTGTCCACTCCTCGAGACGAGAACTTTACGACCGCAACTTGAAATGCTCGTCTCTTCCGGAGCAAAACGAACACTTGCTGCCCTCTTCGTGATCCCCTACCACCGCGGGAGTTCGTAGGACGTGCACCAACCTCAAATAATACTAAATTCTCTCCACTCTGGATAATTCATGAACTCACGTTACGTATTGTTTGAAGTTAGATGAAAGTCCCGTAATTTGGGACACAGAACATCGGGCTTTTCAGTAGCAAAAGCGACACCACGCCACTAACGGCTCGTCGTCGGCTTTCTCGTACCGATGATCCGCAAACGGTTGAGCCCCGCCGACCTCCGATGCAAGCCATGCCATACGACTCTTTCCACGACAGGGCTTACAACGGTCGCTACCTTTCCGAGGGCTTGAAATGTGGCCCACCTCGGAGAGAACACGGAATGGCACGCAGGTAACTGTTTCCGCCGTGGAGTCACAGCACATGTGTAAATCTTTACGGCACACAGGGGGAAGTTTTCTCGATCTGGTGCACTGAAATTATTTTATGGCTTAAAATCTTCAAAATTATATCTAATGATCAAAAAGCATAGTAATTAATGTAGTACTCCTTTATGTTTCTTCGAAATAAGTTTATTCAAGTCTCAACAAATTTATGTCAGGTTAGAAATTAATCAAGAATAAGTGACCACTCTGTGGGCCTAGCTTTTGAACAAGGATCTAAGGACATTAACAGGAGCAGTGATTTGACATGAGGAAGAATAAACAGTAAGACCTCGACTTACGCGAACCCTGAGTTACGCGATTTTCAAATCTCGTCATTCCGTCTTTTGTTTAAGGGGGGATAAATGGTACAATTGGTAATGCGATTGAAGAAATTGTGGATCTTGCAAGGCAAGTAAATGTGGATAGAGTGGTAACGTTCAACTACTGCTGGATTTCCACAATCAGGAGCTGACAATTGATGAGCTCATAGAAATGCATGAGCAAAAGCAGATCATTGAAGAAATCGGAGTCTTTAGATGCAGTTCAATCAAAAGATTGAATGACGATTGGGAATTCGACAGAAGACCTCAGTTTACAAGTTTTAGAAAATATAGACCCCAACAAAGAGCGTATTTTTTCAACAAAAAAAAGGGAAAAAATTATTAGCGTGTTTCGAGTAAATTTTGTGGGGAAAAAACTTTGAGTTGGCAGATAATTTGTTAGATTTTATGAAGTAATACAAAATACTACATAAAAATAACTTTGATTAGCGATTTTATATTTATGTTATCTAAAATTCATTAAACATTTTTTTCTCTAAATTATTATTTTCTTTCGTCTCCAGGGTTTTATTTTCGTTCCACTAAAAATAATTTATGGGTGAAACGCGAATATGCGAAATTATGCGTCCTCCTTGGTTTTCCGCCGTTTGAGTTTACGAAAGTGATGCTCTCAAAAATATTTTGAGTCCTTGTTCCGGGCCTTTATTGCCTCTTCTAAAAATTTTCCTGTCGGTAAGATAGAATCCCTGACAAGAACACTTTCGTGTATTAGCACTTTGTGGAAGCTCTGAGGTGGTAGTCTAAAGAATATATTGCTACATAAAGCTTAACTGGGGCCAGGAAGAATTCTTTGAACTTCTGTGCATCAATGTCATGCCCGTAAGTTATGGTGGTCAGCACATGAAATTTTTTAATCTGGATTTCATCAATCCCTGTGATTGATGAGGCTGTTACTGGGTTCTAGAAGAATGATCCAGCAGTATTACCATCATTTGAAGTCCCAAAGCCGCATGTGCGTCCAACTAAAGTCTCCTTTTGCACCGAAATTTTCTTGCACTTCCTTTTTACTAAGAAACTATAAACCTACACCACGGACCATTTTTTGATATCCAACCTAAAAGATATGTGCAAAGGGCAATCAAAACATTTGATCCTGGCGTCCAAGCTGCAAATGCCCAGTTTCACATTTTTCACAACTATTTGCCTAGGTTTCATAGCCTCCATGGAGCTAGGCTGTGAATTACACAAGTGAGACTTTTGAGAAGACGAATGTGCACCAGCCAGCTACAAATGTATGAATCTATTATTTTTAATGACAAAACCAACCGAACTGCAGCTGTAAACATTGTCATCTAGCGTCACTATGCTGGGTTAGAGAAGGAAGATTTGGTTTTTGATTTTTTTTCAACTTCACGCATTACTTATGTTTCTCTTTGATGAAACGGAAAAGTAACGGTCCATTCTGTGTGAAAAATGTTTTATTAATACTGATTACGCATTTACAAGAATACATCTGGCGGTTCTCACGCGCCCTCTTTCAGAGAGAAATAAGAAGGCCGGGCAAGGGCTATAACAATACCAACGAGCAACACTGAAAAAAATCCTAACTTTGGAGATTGCAGAAGATAGCAGCTAAATTTGGTATTAAATTAAGTCTCCAGATCTACTCCATGTACTTTAAAGGTTACAGTGAATAATCCGCGTCAGTCTCAAAAGTTGTAGTCCATTAAAAATATAAAACCGACATACGTTTGTCGTAGTTATATACTGTGCTAAATGTTATGTTTTTACAATTTTGAATCAAATTTGAAAGTCAAGTAAAGAAATTATTTACCCATGACATGTATTTTCAAAGAAAAGCGACAAAAACTGCAAAATCTTGTTTAGACGAAATGATAAAATTTCAGACTGGAAAATGAGGCTCGCAGGTGCCCCGATCTAAACTACCGACTGTTATAGATTTCTAATCACGTACTGACGAAAACTAATTGCAACATGGCCAGGGAGCCTATGAGGATCATAAATTGTAGGTTGCTGTTTTTTTCCACTCAATTTCATTTTTTGGGTTTCCGTGTGCAAGATCGTGAAAAGGGCCCACTGTACGATGGTGCGCTTTCCCCGTGCTCTACGACCTCCGCCTGCCCTGTACGTGACCCGCATCCACCGTAACGGTTTGGAAGACCCACGCAATCTTCGAAGCCTACCTTCCAAAGGGGTGTGACACCCAAAGGGTGGGCTCTTTCATCGTGATGCTGATGAGATACTTCTCATGACCCGCAAACTCTTCCATCCCACCAACCTCGTACGCGATCCGTATCGCGCGTGCGACATTTTTCATCGCAGGTGGCCTTGCGCTTTTCCCGTAACCTTCCGCACCGACAACGAACCACTCCCTTCCTCGTCAATAATCCTCCACTTCCCCAATAATACTAAAAAAGCCTCGGGAAGCGCCAACAGCCGAAAGTTGAGTAATTAGGAATAACTAAACAGTCGGTAGCAAAATGACACCGCACCCTAAAAATTCCTCGTCGTGACTGCGAGGCGCATCCTGTGTAACTGTTTCTGCCACACAGCCGACCACATATGTGTGAATTTTTACGTTGTTACGCTTTCCTCGATCTCGACGACCACTGGCTACCCCGTACTTGACCCGCACCCACCGAAATGATCCACGTAATCTTCGAAGCCGACCTACGAAAGGCGCGTAGGGGTGGGGCTTTTCTCGAGCCCCGCAAGCTCTTCGACTCCACGCCCTCGAACCTGGGTTCTTGAAAATTGGCCCCTCTCCCAGAGGCCCACTCACTACAATACACTTACCCCGTAAAGCTCGATACGTGCTACCTGAACCTGGAAGGCTCGTCTCTTCCCGAGCTCTCCGACCCCTGGCTGCCCACCGCGAGAGCTCGTACGACAGACACCTGACTCCCAATAATTCCCCGATTTCGGAAATTTCCCAAAGTGAACGACGCAGGCATCTCGATCTACGCGACCCCACCACGAACCCACCGACCAAAGGCTCGCATTTCCGAACAACGAATGTGTAGGGCTTTGCGGCGTGACGCCACTCCACCGACGGGCCTCTCGTCGCCTCAGAACTGCGCCCCGCAGAATTTTCGATCCCTCGGACCGTGCGGAGTGGCACTCTGCTAACAATAAATCTGTCAAACAGTATTCTATGGGGGAACACACATTTCCACATTCCTTTCGAGTTTTCATAAAATGTAATTCAAACATACTGCATTGGAAATAAACTGTCGACATTAGGAACCGAAAAATGGCACAATTTGATACATTTTTTCACTTATTTTTGAGAAAAGAGAATACTATCTTTAAAGTATTGGTAGCCAACCAACCCCCTTAAGCGCAAAACGAGTGTATCTACCCAAAGGCAATAGAACCTGTGTTTTAGTGAGTGAGTGAATATTAACGTCCCACTGTTCAGCTACACGAGGGCTTTGGGGGACGGTCCACGTAATTTTGAACCATGTTCAAGTGACGCGGACGACACCTGAGCTGGACGACACCCTGCCCCCTCTCCTAACTACCACACCAACGGGAGGACGTTTGAGCTCTCGACATATTTTACGTGCATCGCGCCCCTACACGGCGGGTCTTCAGTGGTACTGGGATCCAACTCATGACATGCTAGCCACGATCCGATGCCTAGACCACACGGCTACCGCGGCCACTACCTGTGTTTGAGAGCTAAGTTAAAAGTGTCATTTTTTGTGAGATTTTTTCTCTCTGAAAAATGCTTCCTCTTTGATGCCCAATTGGCAATAGTACATTATTTTCAAACAGGAAATTCTCACGTTATATTTTTTACTATTTATAAAAAAAGAAAGTCAGGTATTCTGGAATGAATTTTATTTAAAACCCACTAGAGAAACCTGTTTTAGAGTCAAGAAACAGAATAAAAATCGTTATTTCTTGTTTAGTTTTCGGTGCGTGTCACCAAAAAGTGATATGCATACACAGTCAGGCTCTTATGAATTGAATCATGGTATTCCGTTTGGATTATTGAAATAACACAGTTTTCATAACTACTCCCAAGCAGTATAAAACCAAATTTTAAGAAATTCATTCAAAAATCATTTCGAAAGTTAACGTGCCGATTCACGTCCGTTTGGAAATTTCCTAAAACATTTTGGAATCTATACTCAAAGTGTCAAATTAAATGAAAATTTTATTTACACAAATTCAAATTAAGCTCTCTAAATTACACTTCGAGTATGAGAAAAATATTACTCAAAATTATGAAATCAGCAGGTATACAATATAAAAACACTGAAAAAATAATTAATAAGAATGAGATAAAAAGCATTAAACTTTTAAAATGTTATTTGTGTGGCGTAAATATTAAACGAATGAGTGAAATATTTTATGGTAGTTCAAAGGCATGCAATTCAATACTTTTAAAGAATTTGAAGAGAAAAAAATAATAACGAATATGAGAAATTGAAACTTAAAGAAATATAAACACATAATAATTTAAATGATTCCATCAACTCAATAGAAAATTATACTGAAATATAACTATCAAATGTATAAAATTAACCCTGTCTATATTACATCTATCGACAAGCAAGTTTTGGTTTAGTTTTAGATTTCAAAATTGTATGATAATTACTTAGCACGTTTCATTATGGACCCTTCATCTTGCCGTATCCTCCAGAAAATAATTCCATTAATAATTAAATAATTTTCTATTTTTAAACCTTTTCATAGGCGAATAGAATCTTAACGAAAACGATACAGAATTGGGGTTTCAAACTCTAAAGGATCTTAGAATGAATAAGTATTCTTTTTTTATCTAAATAAAGGAGATCTCCTTAATTTTACCTTTTTATCAAAAGTGTTCGCTTCCTGAAAGGTCATTTAGATTTCTATGAAGGGATATTCATTTTTAAAAAAGGAAATGATGTCATACCACGCAAGCAAGGGTCCAAGAGAGCTCTATTTCAGTGCGCACCAATCAAAATACGCTACGTGCTTCCTAAACTGTGAAAGAAATCTACAATATTACATACACATTTGCTCCAGAATAAAAACTACAAGAAAAATTGTTTCGTTTGTGCATGATAAACTACACTGATCTCACTGCAGAGAGGATTTTCCGTAAAAATGTCACCGGGTGTGGCAAACCAATAAAAATTATATAGGTATGTATTCCTATAAATTCTGCGTCTAGTTTTTTTTTTCATACAATAACACATCTTTCTTTAAATAACACCTAACAAATTTTTTTTTCTTAGCACAGCAGATCGTTTTGCAAATTCAAATTTCGCGTGTACCCACACCTACCGTTCAACATTTTAAAACTTTCTCTATAGAAGGGCAAAACATTTTCAACCGGAAATTGTGTTTAGAAATTTATTTGCATTCGTCTTACTAACATATCACCAAATAATTGGTATTTTTTTTGTGTAATTTTCCACATTTTTTAAAAAAGACTGTTGGTCCTTTCAATGGGGGGAAGAAATCAGGATTTAAAAGTGGCCTCTTTTCTTTATAACGAGTCAGAAAGCACACTGAGAGAACATCCTCGAACCATTGAGAGTTTAAAGATGAATAAATCTGTTCTCATTTTATACACGATACAAACTACTGAATACCAGGCGTATTCAATCTGTATAGGCTCTAAGTCTTCCCGATTGCTTGATGTGGTAGTTTGGAGATGGATTTTCCAGCTGAAATGCCATCCTCTTCATTTGATCGATGATCTAAATAACGAAATGATGTTGACGTTAATGAGAAAAAAATCATTCATGAAAAAGAGGTTGAAGATCGAGTCAATCTAATCGATAATGACACTACGCAAGGAACGCACAAAGAAAAAATACTATCAATGATCTTTAATTCAGATCTGAGATCCTGAGGCTAGCAATTTTATCAGACGCTGAAACGTAATCTGTCGAAAAAAGAAGTCATTGAAAGAGTGTAACACTCCATATGACAACACTGACACAAGGTTTAGTGAACCTTACTCATAAAACCAAAAAAAAACCCTCGTATTAAAGTTGAATTATGTTAACAACTATCTTAATTTTAAAAAAGCATACTTGTGTTATACCCATACATAAAACATTTGTTTAAAAGCGTATTTTAAGTTGCGTGGAGCTGTGATTTTGAAAAAGCGTAGAAATGAATAATTTTTTTTTTTTATTCAGTGTCAGCTGAAGTAGAATATATATAAGAAGTTCCTTTAAATATATTAATTCATTGCAATTTTTTGGTTAAAAAAATAACTTTCAAAACATTCTTCTTTCATGAAAGAGGCCTCTATAATAGTTACAAATTGCCTGTAGAAAGCTAGACTTCTCTTTAGGGGCTGAACTAGGATTTTTGAAAAATTCACATTATTTTCAGAGTTATTCTTTAAACGTCTTTTCTTTCGCACATTCATTTCCACTTTTTGCTGAAAAAAGAAAGGTAAGCAATTAGAGACAGAAAAATTGTTTTGTGTTCCCCTTGGCTAAAACCTCAGCTTTGATTCCGCACATAGAAATTTATAGATATTTTATATACACTTGATTGATACAGAATAAGTAAGCAATGAAAATAGTTTCGCTAATTATATGTTTTCATTTTGAAGTGTAGGTTTAAAATGGAAACGTACACTGCTTAACTTACACAACCCAGGCAAGGAGCCGTGATGCGTAGACATAGCAAAATCTCAGTGCTCCAAATAATGTGTGTATCGAAATTTATCTTCCCTTAGTACTTTAATGATACCTTTGGCAATTGTAAAGTTTATTCACCATCTCTGTACTTGATAAGTGAAAACTATAAAGAAAAAATCAACTGCTTCGAGATGTTTTATATTTTAAATGAAATAATCTCAGAGTAAAATAGTTATGTATTTCATGGTCTTTCCTCTTAATTACGAATTTCTGAATCCGCTTGTGCTGTTCAGAATTATTACTTTTACTTTTTTTTTTTAGTATTCATTCAAATATTATCAAGTTTTGGGAATCTTTTATCGATATATTAATATTATATTGCTATTTATAATTTTACGTTCACTTATATAGAAAACTTAATGCGAATTTTAAAAAAATTCATGTTTTTCTGGTCTGTACACAGAGGATGAATAAAAATAGACTACATTTAAGGAATTTTCACTCCTGTATAAAAATACAATTTCGAAATGAAATACCATAAAAAAAACATTGAATCCTTTTATATAAACATTTGGAAGCTTTGAAGTGTGATTCCCTTGCCATCCCTTTTAATAATAAAATAAAAATAAGAGAAAAAAATGTATAGTATTTTTAAGATAATCGGATAATATTAAGACCAAACGGTAACGCAATGTTAGAAGGGAAAAATTAAAAAAACCAAGTTTTCTGTTAGTAAAAACTACGAATTCTGTTTTTGACTATTCAATGCGAATAGCGACAACAATCTGAATTCGTTCAAAAAAAGAATGCAGAGTAAATCTTGAGAAGAGATTCAAAAGTATATTACAAGGAAAAGTAAAGGGTACAGTGGGAAAAAATCTCTTTTTTTTTTCCACCCTGGGATTCACAAATTTATTCCATGTTAGAACAGCAAAAGGAAACTGTACCTCCATTTTCAAATTATTTTGCAATAAATTAGGAATTAATACACAAGCATTGGTAATATTCGCGTAAAAAAATAAATTTGTTTAAAATTTTTATTGTGTTTTCTATTATTGTTTCTTTTTTTCACTTTTAGTTTTAAATAGATAAATATTCATCATTATCACCCGTTTTTTACAGAATAATTTAATGTTGATTAAAATTTTTAAGTGTGTATTTTTTTCTTAATTTGAAAGCACCGTAATATTCCATGAGCATTTTCGATTAGAATTTTAATTTAAAGGAAAATAAATATTTTCTTTTGATATTGAAAAATAAATTCTTAAGTTATTTATAAATACCAAAGGCAGTTCATTTAAAGTAAACAATAATAATCAGCTTTAAAGGAATTTCAATGATTATTTACTGTGCAAAAAAAGGGCTTTAAAAGCAATAGGTATGCTCAAAATTGAAATAAAAGGCAGTTATTCGTAAAAATTTTATTTTAATGATTTTAGTACTTTGTAGTTTGTAACAAATGAACAACTCTATTATTGTTAAATATTTAATTTATACTGCTTCAAACTGTTAGAAAAATTTCAAAATGAAAATGTTGATTAGTGTGTTTATTTGGGAATGTTCCATCGTACATGCAATTAACATCAATGATATAAAACCTTCCCAAAACCAGGTGGTCGTGCCATGGGTGGACCGCCCCGTGTCCATCAGAACACAAAGTCAGTGGATTCAGAACTGTCTTCTGAATCCTTCTACACGTCAGTGAATTTCCTCTTCGGAACGAAAGTATTGCCAAACCCCACAATGACTGGAAGGATGGGTCATGGGTGAACCATTCCGCGTCCATCAGAACGCAAGGTTGGTGGGTCCAGAACTGTGTTCTGAATACTTCAATAGCACGGTGAATGCCATTCCTCTTCGGAACGAATGTTTTGCCAATCCCCGGAATGACGGGACAGACGAGTCATGAGTGGACCATCCCGCGTCCATCAGAACACAGTGTATCCAGAACTGTGTTCTGAATCCTTCCACACCTCGGTGAATTTCCTCTTCATAACGAATGTTTCACAAACCCCCACAACGACTGGACGGAGGGGACATAGGTGGACCATCCCGCGACCATCCGAACGCAAGGTTGGTGGGTCCAGAACTGTGTTCTGAATCCTTCCACAGCACGGAGAATGTCATGCTTCGGCTAAACCAATGTTTCGTCTACACGCCGCCAAGGCCAGACGGACGGGTCATGGGTGGACCATGCCGCGTTCATCAGAACGCAACGTTGCTGGGTCCCAGAACTGTGTTCTGAATCCTTCAACAACACGGTGAATGTCATTCCTCTTCGAACCGAATGTTTTACCAACCCCCCATTATAACTTACGGGTAATGGGTGGACCATAACGCGTCCATCAGAACGCAAGGGTGGTTTGTCCAGAATTGTGTTCTGAATCCTTCCACAGGACGGTGAATGTCCCACCTCGGATGAACGGCCATTATGCCTGCATCCCTCCGCCAAAACCAGATGGACATGTCATAGGTGGACCGTCCTGCGTCCATCAGAACGCAAGGTCAGTGGGACCAGAACATTGTTCTGAATTATTCCACAGCATGGTGAATGCCGTGCCTCTACGGAACGAATGTTTCGCAAATCCCCCGCAATGACTGGACGGATGGGTCATGTTGGAACCATCCCGCGTACATCAGAACGCAAGGTTGGTGGCTCCAGAACTGTGTTCTGAATCCTTCCACAGGACTGTGAATATCATTTCTCTTCGGGACGAATGTTTCGCCAACTCCCCCCCCCTCCCGTCATGACTGGACGGACGGGTCATGTTTGGACCATCCCGCGTACATCTAAACACTAGGTCAGTGGGTGCAGAACTGTGTCTTGAATCCTTCTACAGCATGGTTAATGTCATTTCTCTTCGGAACGAATGTTTCGCTAACCCCCAGCCATGATTGTACGGACGGGTCATGGGTAAACCATCACGTGTGCATCTGAACGCAAGGTCAGTGGGTCCAGAACTCTGTCCTAAATCCTTCCACAGCACGGTGAATGTCGTGCCTCGGCGGAACGAATGTTTTGCCAAACCACCGCCCAGACCGTACGGATGGGTTGTTGTAACACCAACTCCGCCGGAGCACGACGGGAGTCGGTGGATCCGGAACGCTCTTACGAATCCTTCAGTGGCATGGGAAAAGTCGTGTGTCAGCGGAACGAACGGTGCGCCAACCCACCGCCGTGATCCGGCCGTGGGGTTGTCGTAACATGAACTCCGCAGAAGCACGACGCGAGTCCGAGGATCCGGAACGCTCTTCCGAATCCTACCGAGGCACGGGAAAAGTCGTGCGTCGGCGGAACGAACGGGATCCGGTGGTAAGGTTGTCGTAACACGAACTCCGCCGGAGCACGACGCAAGTCTGAGGATCCGAAACGATCTTCCGAGGCACGGGAAAAGTTGTGCATTAGCGGAACGAACGGTGCGCCAACCCCCCGCTGGAATCAGGCGGTGGGGTTGTCGTAATACGAACTGCGCCGGAGCACGACGCGAGTCGGAGGATCCGGAAAACACTTCCGAATCCATCCGAAGCACGGGAAAAGTCGTGCATCGGCGGAAATAACGGATCACGAACCCGCCGTTGTGACCAGATGGACGCTGCCACGCTCGCACCACACCCAGAAGGCGTTAGTGAAGTGAATATTAACGACCCACTGTTCAGCTGCACGATGGCTTTTGGGGATGGTCCGCCTAATTTTGAACCATGGTCAAGTGTCGCGGACGACACCTGATATGGTACCTTCCTCTCCTAACTACGACACCACTCCACGAGAGGATGTTTGAGCTCTCGACAGATTTCACGTGCATCGCGCCCCTACACGGCGGATCTTCAGTGGTACTGGGATCGAACTCATGACATGCTAGCCACGATCCGATGCCTAGACCACTTGGCTACCATCCAGAAGGTTAGAGGAGAGTTTCGGTCAAAGCAGACTAAATTTTTTCTGACTATAACTATGAGCACTCACTTTAGATGCAATTTTTTTTATTTTATTATGTGTTTTGAATTGTTTTATAACAATGTATCATTTGATATTATTATATATTTGTAGCTATCTTTTTATTTCTTGCGTTTTCCTTTAAACCTGGTCTTAAAATCGTAAGTTTATTTTATTGTAGTTATAAAGGTAAGTGCGTATATTCCGTATTTATTATTAAGTTATAACAAATATTGTAGATTGCTTTCAAAGATCCCCTTATTACGTCACTGGGTGAACCGCAACACATTGATAAAATTAGAAGTAGTCCGTACCCTGGAAAAATTATATTTAAGGAATTAAAACAACTTTCCCAGGGTAACTAACTCTCCTGATTTAGGTATAGAATACAAAACGTTTTTAAATTTTCATCTACCTTACTTAAGATTAAAAATTCGTTTTTACGTCATTAAAACTAAAAAAATAAAATAAAATATAGGTTCACGAAACAGGATATGTATCTCAGTAATGTTAAAAATAGGTATTTTTAAAGAACATTTATAAACATTGTATTGAATAAAAATCTCCAATTTTTTTACTGAATATTCTTTGAACCATAATACATAGTTTAATCAGAGATTTTATAAATAGGATGTTTAGAAAGAGAGGGTTAATTTTTAAAAAAATATTTTTTGCAAAAATCTTTTTTTTTTCTTCCAAAAACAGTGAAATTGCATGGTATTTAATTCTATAAATTAAGTCAGAATATTTTTTTTGAAAAAATCACTCTATTAAAGTTTCTATTAGAGTGTAATTTGTAATCATGCAAAGTTGTAACATGTTAAATGCAGTAGTTTAGGAACAAATGTTGCTTATATGGTAAAAAGGTTAGTTTCGAGCAAAATGGATTTTAGTAATGGAATTAGTAGACTTTGACAGGTGGTAAAACATTTCCAAAAAATTATTAAAAATACTTCTATTGCACGTAGAAGGATAATTTTTGCATCATTAGAAGCGTAGAAATTCATATTTTATTAAAATGGGAAAAGTGAAAAATGTGTTTGGGGGTGGGATTCACGAACCTACCCTCTTAAGATAACCAAAACTGCATTTAAAGTATTTCAAAAATAGAAATTATTTAAAAGACATAATAATAATTTTCAGCTGTCAGATTAACTTTTTTAAAAGTATAAAATGAAAACTTTAGCTGTCTTTTTCAAAATTGTAATAGTTTTCGTTTCGAAGTCAAATACATGTTTTACAATTTACGGCTTAACTAATTAGTAAAAATTGATAGACCACTTAAAAGGAAGAGAAATTGTCTTTAGTGCCAGTGTAATATTTTAAACGTCAACAAAATGCATCTCTTAACTTTGACTTTTTTTACTGTAAGAAAATAAATGTTTATTTTTTTATTGTAAAATTATTTAAAACATATTTTTTCTACTGTAATTGAATTGAAAAAACAAATACAATTGACACAGTCAATTTAAAATCTAATAAATTTTCTGAAGAAACAAACAATATAAGATAGTATTTACAGATTTGCAATTTATGTGTGCTGACTCGTTAACATATTTTTTTCCAACTCGTGTAGAAAAAAATTAAAATTTGAGCCTGAATAGTATTTTTTTATTCTAATAATTAAAAACCGTGTCACAGGCAATTCCAAACAAATATAGACCAAATACAGCCTAAGAGTGATCCAAATCGTTTGGTAACCTACACAAATTCACGTCCCCATGGTAACCAAATAATTGTTTAGAAAACGAAAAAGTTATAAATAAAAATATTTAAAAACTTCTTCCAAAGATTGAATAGTAAAGCAAATAATCGGTTTAATGTTTCTTTCACCTGATGAAGGAAACACCAAAGTCTGAAAACTTTAAAGCATTCAAAGAAAAATAAAGAAAAAGTAAGAAAGAAATGGATCAATTAATTAAAATTCAACATATTTTGGGCAGCGAAAAATAATTTTTTGCTCATTTTTGTATTACTGTTTGATGCCATGAAATGAGCAAAAAATAATGCTATTAGGAATGAGTTTCTGGTCTCGATTAATATATATCGGCAGATTTTCCATGATTAATAAACTTTTTTTCCTATTCATCTCTCGAATTTGAACTTCGAAAATAGACAATAAGATGGATAGGTAGCCAATGCTTCTTCCACCGTTCAAACATTCAATTTAACTCCCCAAAATTAAAATTTGTCAAAATTTTTTAAAAAAATGGATTTTTTATAATATGCCAACTGTGAAGTCGGTGTGCTGTGGAAGTTAGGAGATGGGGTGACAACTCAGTAGTCGTCCTCGTCACCGGACCATTTTAATCCTCGATAGCTCGACATCTATGCAACCTACGACTTTAAAGTCTCAAAGTATAATCAGGGAATTTGGTGATTCTTTATTATCGTATATCGAGTTTTAGTTTGCCGGGGCATATTTTCAATGGTTTTTAATTATTTTTTTTAAAAAAATACCTTATCTCCAAGGATTATATAATCCCCACCTTGGGGTTCGAACCGTAGGTGCTCTTCTTCGAATTTTAATCCTAAAATAGTTATGTAATAGCTCGAGGGGATGGCTCTGGCTCTAAAATCGATATTTTAATATCCCGTAGTGTAAATCAAGAAGCCCAGTGGCAGTGCATAGCGCTTTCACATCCCAGGTCCAATGTTCAAACCCCAGGCTTGGCAAAGTCAATCTCAGCCTTTCATCCCTTCAGTGGGTCGATAAATGAGTACCAAGCTTGCTTGGTAACTTAACACTGGGGGTATCGCGTCAGACTGACCATCTGACTGGAACATATGCTCATGCACCTCAGGGGTCAAGGTCGGGTATACTGAGATGGGCACAGTAGGCATTGACCTTAATGGGCTGTTGCGCCACTAAGTTAAGTGTTAATCCAACTGGATCGGCGATTTCGGCAAAACGTCAATATCCTTTCGAGCTAGAAATATTATTTTTGAGGGATACTCATATCACATCTCTCCATTTTTTAATGTGGCTTTGCAACACCGCCAAAACCTCTCTCGGAAGCTAGTCTCGGTTTTAAAATCAGATATACCGCACACCCTCCTAAGGCACGTACAAACCTAGGTCAGTATATATATATGATGTATTTGAGTATATATACACTGAATTACAGTAAAGTTATGATCTTCAGTAAATTTATAAATATCAGCACAAACTAATAGTTTATACAAAAGAGATAAAGGAATCATTATAGTCAATACAAAAAGAACAAAGTTACAAATGCTTTAAGAAAAATTAATATTTTCAGTCTATATCAATATATATACTGTAATTCAACATCTATACTGAATGACAGTAAAATGACCGCACTTTCTGCGAACCTCCAGATTCTTCTTGGCTTCACATGTAGCTCAGCTCCAACTCGCAGTTCACGGCGTCTTCTTCACTCTCTTCCAACTAAGCCCACGATTCACCAGAGATCCCAAACACTCAAGACCACGCTCTGAGCGCACTCCTACCTCTCTCAAAGATTAGAAGAGCTCTTCGTCGACCGCATGCACCACGGGATGGGGGGCTTCCAAGGTGTCTCCAAGATGTCTGATGAGTTGTCTTCAAGACCTCACTCCAACGTGTCCTCCGTCCATCCGCTGCATGGGCTAGTAGAGTATATATATATATATATTACAGAATTATGATTCATCTCAGTAAGTTTATAAATATCAGCAAACTATGTCTACAAAAGATTTATAAATGATTAGTTTATACAGATCAAAATGGCAACCTATAGAGTTATACAAATTCTTCTAAAAGAAAATAAGGATTTCAGTCTGTATCAGTATATATATAAATACTAGCTGTTACCCGCCCGCTTCGCTGGGTATTTCATGATGTTTTATAAATTTTTACTGCTTATATATATGTATAAATTATTGATATCTAAGTCCTAGCATTAAGAATTCGATTGTATTGAAAAATATACTTATACCTTTAACTGTCGCAAAAAAAAGGGCAGAACTCATCTAATTTGTATTTTCTAAAAATCTCTAAAATTGAAGTATAGAATGATATTTGCTCTTTCGTAACCCAAAAACCAAGTGGATTCCCGCAAAACCAATTTTCGGTGGATCTCTACTCCGTAAATTGAACATGCAAGCCAAATTTCAAGTCTAAATCTAACAGAAAAAAAGAAGTTTTACTATCAATATCCCCGTAATCCCGTTGAGAGCCGTTTCCAAAATAACCGCTCTTAGAGGATTTCAATTCAACAAAAGAAAAATGCAAACCAAATTTCATTATTATAGTCCTTGTAGCTCGAAAAAAGTAATTTTTTTTGTCAATACGTCCCAGTAACCCCCTGCACCCCCCAAGAACTTGATTTGCTTAAAATACATTCTTAGTGGATCTCTATTCAACAAAAGAAACATGCTTAACAAATTTCAAGTATATGGGTCTAACAATTAAAAACATTAATTTTTTTCTGTAACTCCTCTTGACCCCTCGCAAACATCCTTAGGGGTCAATTTTCGTTTCACTCTTTGTTAGAGGAACTCTATTCCATGAAAGGAACATGCCTACCAATTTTCAAGCAGGATGATCAAATAGTTTAAAAATGGAAATATTTATCGATTACGCCTCTTAAACTCCCGAAATTAAACTTGGTAGTTGATATTCGCAAAACCCATTTTGTAGCGGTTCTCTACTTTACGAAAGGAATCTGCTTATCAAATTTCAAGACTGTTAGTCTAATAGTTTAAAAATGGGATAATTGTCTATAACGCCACTTGAGCCCCCGCAACGCCACTTCTGGGTCTGTTTTCACAAAACCCATTTTGTAGGGGAATTGCACTCTATGAAAGGAATCTGCTTAGCAAAATTTGAAGACTGTGCGTCCAATTAATTAAAAATGCAAAAAAAATTATCAATAACGCCCCTTGAACCCCCGCAACGCCACCTAGGGGTCGATTTTCACAAAACATATTTTGTAGTGTATTTCTATCCTATGAGAGGAATCTGCTTACCAAATTTCAAGACCGTGAGTCTAATGGTTTAAAAATAGAAATAATTATTTATATCTGCCCTTAAGCAACACCCCTTGGGGGTCAATTTTCTCTAAACCCGTTTTGTAGCGGATATTTACTCCATGAAAGAAACATTTCTACCAATTTTCAAGCAGCTAGGTCAAGTAGTTTAAAACGAAAATATTTATCTATTACGCCACTTATACCCCGCAACGCCACTTAGAAGTTGTTTTCACAAAACCTTCTTATAGCTGACTCTATTAAATAAATCTATTTATCAAATATAAAGACTGTGCGTCTAATAGTTTAAAAATGGAAATAATTATCTGTAACGCCCCTTAAGTCCCGCAACGCCACTTGGGGCAATTTTCACGAAACCATTTTGTAGCGTATCTCTACCCTATGAGAGGAATCTGCTTACTAAGTTTCAAGACTGTACGTCTAATAACTTAAAAATCGGAATTTATAACGCCCCTTAAACCCCCACCCCGCAACACCCCTTGGGGTCAATTTCCCCAAACCTGTTTTGTAGCGGATATTTACTCCATGAAAGAAACATTCCTACCAATTTTCAAGCAGGTAGGTCAAGTAGTTTAAAAACGAAATATTTATTATTACGCCACTTTCCCCGCAACGCCACTTAGAACTGTTTTCACAAAACTTTCTTATAGCTGATCTCTATCTAGAAAGAATCTATTTATCAAATATAAAGACGTGCGTCTAATAGTTTAAAAATGGAAATAATTATCTATAACGCCCCTTAAGTCCCTCAACGCCACTTGGGGCAATTTCACGAAACCATTTTGTAGCGTATCTCTACCCTATGAAGGAATCTGCTTACTAAGTTTCAAGACTGTACGTCTATAACTTAAAAATCGGAATTTATAACGCCCCTTAAACCCCCCCCCGCAACACCCTTGGGTCAATTTCCCAAACCATTTTGTAGCGGATATTTACTCCAGGAAAGAAACTTACCTACCAATTTTCAAGCAGGTAGGTGAAGTAGTTTAAAAACGGATATATTTATCTATTACGCCCCTTAATCCCCCACAACGCCACTTAGAAGTCTGTTTTCACAAAACCTGTTTGTAACTGATCATTATTCTACGAAAGGAATCTATTTATCAAATTTAAAGACAGTGCGTCAAATAGTTTAAAAATGAAATAATTATCTATAACGCCCCTAAGCCCCTGCAACGCCACTTGGGGGTCGATTTTCACCAAACTCATTTTATAGCGGATCTCTACTCTCTGAAAGGAATCTGCTTACCCAATTTCAAGATTGTACATCAAGTAGTTTAAACATGGAAGCAATTATTTATATCGCCCCTTAACGCCCCTTGCATTTCGAATTTCGGAAAATCCGTTCTTAGCTGACGTCTACTCTATGAAAGGAACATGTCTACCAAATTTCAAGTCTGTAGGTTGAATAGTTCCGGAGATATCGTGATTAGTCAGTCAGTCAGTCAGTCAGTGAGTGAGTCGCTTTTCTCCTTTATATATATAGATACTGTACCGAATTACAGTAAAAGATCACTGTTACCACAAATTTTAAGAGACTTGTAAGAATACAAAAAAAAAAATCCTTATCAAAAATTTATTTCCACTGCAGCTAACATTACAAATGACTTCTCTCGATTAAGACTAACTCGTACGTGTTTTAAAATAGGAATAGACATTCACCGTAGGAATATCTGATCCAAATTCCAGTCTGTGGGTGCTCTCGGTCAAGTAACGAGGACGACACCCGATCTGGGATCCTAGAAGACATTTACCACTACTAATAACCATTTAAAACCCATTCAAAGGGACAATTGAAACAAATAAAATTGTATTTGAGAAATTACAGCTCAGAATTTCATATTTAAAAATTGTTCTGTGGATCGAAAAGAATTAATATTATTTATTTAAATTACAATTAATCTGCAAGCATTCTTAGAGAATATGTGTGATTTCAGTCCATTCAAAAAGAACAAAATTACAACCTATAAAGTTATTAATTTAGATTTAAACTTGAGATACATTAAACTATAGATTTAATACTAGCCATTAGACACCCGCTTTGCTGGGTATTTCATGTTGCTTAAGAATTCGATTGTATTGAAAAAAAAATTATACCTGTAACTCTCGCCTCTTGACAAAAAAAAAAGAAAGAACTTCTCATTTGTTTTTCCTAATAATCTCTAAAATTGAAGTATAGAATGATGTTTGTACTTTCGTAAGCCTATAACCAAATGGATCTCCTCAAAACCAATTTTCGCGGTGGATCTCTACTCCGTAAAATAAACATGCAAGCCAAACTTCAAAAGTCTACATGTAATAGAGCAAAAACGTAATTTTTACTATCAATACCCCCTATAACCTCGTTGAAGAGTTGTTCCCCAAAATAACCGTTCTTAGCGGATTTCAATTCAACAAAAGAAAAATCTAATGTTCGGGAAATCTGTCGAGCTCAACGCCTTTACTTTGACGTGTTGTGGGCATTAGAAGAATAGGGTAGAACTTGTTAAGTGTAGTCCTCTTCGCTTGCGTCGTCGTAATTCCAAATGAAAAGAATCCTCAAGTTGCCTGCAGGTGTGATATCAATAAACAATTTTTGGAAAAAGACTGGGTTTTTTTGTATATTTACAGGTCCTTTGAGAATTGAGGTAATACTGGTAACTTTATTGCACGGCGGGTCTCGATTGGTACGAGGCTCGAACCCGCAACACGCCCACCACGAGTCCTCGAACTTGACCATTAGGCTGCCGCGGCGTCACTCGATGTTATTGTTCCTAAAATGTATGGCAAAAGATTTGTTTGTTTCGATTACGTTTAATAAAGCGAGTATTTTACAACGTTAAGAACTCAACAATTCTTAATGTTCTTAATATTGTTTGAAATTAATTAATCTAAATATTGTCTTTTGATCTAATTCTATTGAAATTCGAATCTGTACGTACAGCACTCGTGTTGTATATAATCGTAACTATGTGTGACACGTTTATGAGTCTTCACATCGGATTTTGAAATTCAGGGTGAATTTAAATAACTATTAATTGTTGACTTCCAAAGAATTTTTTTTTTTTTGCATATGTTTTATTCCTAAACTACTTTTTATCGAGTAAATTTTTTTATTGTTGGAATTGTCACTTAAAATTTGTTTTGATCTGTTTCGGTTCCGTGATAAGAATTCTGCAAAAAAATTCTGTGATAGAATTATTAATAGTAGCACTTGATGTGACGTAGCATCGTGGTTCGCACATGAAAAAAAATCCATTCTTTCGACACCGAATTCGAGGAGGATCCAGCTCGGGTGTCGTTCTCGTCACTCGACCGATTTTTGAAATGACGTCGCCACAACCCTTCGAGTAGCTGAATAGTACGACGTTAATATTTACTCACTCACTCGACACCGAATTTAAAATTCATGGTTTTAATATTCGAGTATATCTGTTATATTATTTGAAAAATAAATGCACATCGTCGCACTCATTTTAAAGTAATTAAAATCATATAATATATTTAATAAAAACGATTAAAAGGAAATCTAAAGCTTCCATTTAATGTATTAAATATTACTTTTAATTTCAATCGCTTGCTGGGGGGAAGGGAGTTTAAACTTGTTATAACGCCGAGCAGGACAAGGTTGATTGGGGAGTTGACAAAGGAGAAAAATTCGATTCAAATGAACATTGGTGTAAAAAAAATGTAACGTTTACAAAAAATTAAATTTAAAAGAAAAACGGAATTAAGATTTTAAAAACTGCGTAAAACATTTCGCTACAGATAGAATCTTACTATAGGAAATTATTAAAAATTGCAATATTTCTTTTGTCTATTTCTGTTTAGTTGAATTAGTTCAGAAACAAAATTCGGTTCTGGTTCTATAGCATTCCTACACAAACTCTTTAAAATACATAAGAATATATTTCTCTCTCTCTTGAAATTTAGCATGTGTTTTATTTGACTCCACATATAAAAGTGCTATGACCTCATAGAACCGAACAAACAATTACGATAAAGGAAGATAGAGATAGAAATGCAGATTTCAAATAACATGTTGGAAATATGCAAAATATTAAGTATTATTTATAAAAAAACATTTAAATTGTTTTTACAGAATCGTTCTTGGCACATCATAATTACTGATATATGACAGAATGTAATATTCATATAGTCCATTTTATATAGCATTGGTGTTCCTGGAAAACAGGATCAAACCAGTTTAGAGCATGAAAACTTAGCGGGTAATAAGTTTGTTACGAAATGCATATTTTCTAAGTCTACACTAAATAAAATTAAAAAATGGCTACTTTAATAGAATTCAAATCTGCGCAAAAATATGCCTTCGCATAAAAATTTCAGTTAAAAGCCACATGGATTAATATCATTAAAATATTTACAGAGGAATGATATCATTTTGGATAGTCTGTCAAAAATACGAAGAAAGAATTCCTAACATGTTTCCGTATACTCTTAGATAATCTTCAGCTAAGCAAAACGGTCTCGATCTCTACAACAGCTTAAAAAAAAGAAATAAATATTTCTAAGAAAAAAAAATTCTTAATAAAACCCAATTCTCTATTTTTGTTATTAAATTCGAACATTGACAAGAAACTCAATATGAACCAGTTTAATGACAATGCAGTACACACAGATTAAATAAAATCAATCCTGAAACACACAGTGAGAGAAAAAATAATCAAAATTCGATTTACTTCTTTTTCCCCATCGTTGATTTGTTCAATTCCAAAGAAAAATAAGAAATTAGCATTAATATCCGATTTTTTTAATCGTCGTCGAAGTTAAAAATAGAGTCGAGAATCGTCTGCTCCTTCTTTAACGAAACATTTACAGTTTAATTATTGTCTAAAATATTATATTATAAGAAATATGCAACGCTGTACGGAATAAATTCAGCACACTAGAAACTTTTCCAAAATTTCATACAAATAATATAGAAACCAGAAAACGAATTGAATGCAATGTTTCGCGACTTTTTAATATCGAAAATGATAAATAAAAATCAACCCATTGTGTAAATTTTGAAATAGAAGTACTCGGAAAAAAATTTCGTGATAGATTATATGCTGTCCAATTTATGATATCAACATAAAAAAAAAGAATTTACTGCTATTTTTTTACCCGTTAAAATGCTGAAATAAATTTACAGTTTAAAAACCATGGCATGAGACAACCATTGGTTTTTAAATGAGTTTTTTAAAATAAGTGTCATTCACAATTTTTTTTTTTACTTCTTGTTTATGATGGAGACCAGATAATTTCTCAAATTTAACATTAGTTCCATTTGAAAAACTAGCCGCTTTAAATTTGCTAAAATTCAGCACTGAAAACATTTTGAAAAAGCTTGCTTGCATAGAAAAATTATGGAATTTGATATTTTTCTGTAGTGAGTGAGTGAATATAAACGTCCCACTATTCGCTAGCTACACGAGGGCTTTTTGGGGACGGTCCGCGTAATTTTGAACCAGGGTCAAGTGACGTGGACGGCGCCTGAGCTGGCACCCCCTCTCCTAACTACCACACCACACCAACGGGAGGACGTTTGAGCTCTCGACAGATTTCACGTGCATCGCGCCCCTACACGGCAGGTCTTCAGTGGTACTGGGATCGAACTTATGACACGCTAGCCACGATCCGATGCCTAGACCACTTGGCTGCCGATATTTTTCTGTAAGTGCCATCTCAGGTATCCTTCTTCCAATTATTTCTTCACTTCAAGGTTCAAAATAACGACGTCCTTCGCCGTGTGGCTTCTAAGTGAGATGAAATGAATAATGTTGAATGAATCGAGCTAACAATTAAGAAATTACTGTAGTCACATTTGTAACACATTCAATAATTTTTTGGTACGAACTATAGCAGTTTAACCCTTTTTAAAACAATGTAGGATGCTAAACAAGTAATTACCGTTTTTAATAGCGATTGTGACATTTCTTGTATAGACTGACTACACAACTGTACCGATGTATGTAAGAAAATTGATTTTGTCAAGCGAACTTCTTTAGTGAAAATATAGAACACCCATTGTATACAAATTTTAATTTATATCTTTACTTTCGCTCACTTTTGATCCGGGGTGGGCATTACGTCGATCGCGATCGACCGGTGGACTGCCAAGACATTTTGGGGTGACCGCCTAAAAATTTTACCAGTTAGTAATTATATACGAAAAATTCAAGATTGGCTGACAGTACGCAGACTAAGCCTTCTACTGACTATAACAACAAAAAATAAGTTTGAATAAAAATATTTTATTTTTTCAGTGTATTTTGAATTTTTTCATAATAAATTTGTCATTTGATATTATTATTATATATATATTAACATTTATAAATCCCGTGCACCACGCAATGTATAACACGGGGGCATACAACACAGACAGAAGAAAGGATTACAACACAAACATACATGTCTTCTCCGGGATTCGAACCCAGTCCCTACGGCACGGCAGTTAGCTTCACTGACCACTATACTGGATGGGCGGCATTATTATATTTGAGGCTATTATTATTAAGCTTGTGTTTTGCTTTAAACGTGGTTTTAAAACGTTTTTTTTTTTAGTTCTGTAGTTAAGTACATATTCCGTACTTATGTGTATTAAGTTATAATAATAACCTTTTCCTCACACCTCACCACACCTACGACATTGGGTAGTAGCGTACACAAGAATTTTTAAAGGAAGGGGTGGTCGAGGGTTGAAGGTCTACCATTCTCGTATACCCCAATACGCAGCCAAACATTTTTTATTTTTATTTTCTCGATTGTCGGGAACAAAAAACAGCAAAAAATAAATTACTGAATGAATAATTAACATTAATAAATAAAAAAAATACTAATATCATATACTTAATTGCATTTTACATTCTTTTTACATGGGACTATAATGAATCGGAAAAAAATGAAGGGTTATGAGGGAGGGTCCAGACCCGTGGATCCCTCCCCCGCCCTTGTGTGCACCCCTGACATTGGGTGGACCGCAACTTCTTGAACAAACTAGAAGTAGCCCGCACCCTGGAAAAGTCTGCCCACCTCTGCTTTTGATAATCACAGGTCGTTTCAAAAATTATTATTCCTCTTACAAAAATGCCAAATTTTTCCCCAAAAAACATATACCGGACAAATGATAAATTTGTTCCAAAACACAAAAATAATAATAATAAATTTACAGTACCCCTAGCATCAAAATTTTTAAAAAAAATAAATTTAATATTTTTTGGAAATGTAATTAGACATGTCATACTCATCCAATATTTAAAAGTATCGCTTTTTGTGCATCAGTTAGAATGGGTTGTACTTCATGATGCAAAAGATAAATTAGGTGTTAACAGGACCAAAAAAAGAAACATTTTCTGAGTCGAAATAAGCGATTTTAGTATTCAGTAGTATGTCCTAAAAAGATAAGTGGACGCGGTACCCTAGTGGTCAAGGTAACGGAATCGTGGCCTGCGTGCAATGAGTTCGAGACCACTGAACCCGCCGTGTAGGAGAACGCTGCACGTTATAAATCTGTCAAGAGCTCAAACGTCTTCCCGTTGGTGTGGTGCGGAAGTTAGGAGAAGAGGGTGCCAGCTCAGGTGTTGGCCTCGTCACATTGACAATGGTTCAAACTGACGAGGTCTATTGCCAAATACCATCGAGTAGCTGAATAGTGCGACGTTAATATTCACTCACTCACCCCAAAATGATAAAACTGCACAATCGTTCGAAGTGTTTTAGAATTTCTTATTTTAATTCACCAAATTTATTTCTGATAATTTAAAATGTAAGCGCTATCATTTTTCCAGTTGCATAAAGGAACCTAATACGCGTAAGGATAGTCGTCAAAAATTATTTTGATTTGTTCCTAATTGAGGTGAAAATACCAAAACCATGTGTTTACGAGTACTGTTGCCATTTATTTGAAACAAATGTTTCCTTCAATGATCTGAATAAAGTCATCCCATACCTGCAGAATATATATAATCCTATATATATATGAAATATATATACTAGAATATATATACGAAATCCTAGTATTTTTTCTTAGTAATGAGTCACACACAGATCGCTTAGACATTCCGAGAGAGAGAGAGAGAGAAACTGTGTTTTCCCTTCAATAAATGCAATGCTTGCAGATTTCACATGTACTACTGTTGGCGCTTGCGTCACCTCTGCATCTCGGTTTTTGTTTTAGATATCGTAGCCCTTTATGATTTGGTTGAATGAGATGCAATGCAAGGGAAAGGGTTACTTCTCGAAATCTTGTTCCAAATACGACCCCCTCCCCCTTTTCTGTTCGATTGAGAGGGGGGGGGAGAAAACATTTCGCTTTAGTGATTTTTTTCGAGCGAGAAACATGCATTTCCTATCGAATGCGTGAAAATTACACATTTATTTCTCATCTGAGACTCAATTTGTGAATAAATTTTGTGGCTTAAATTCTTTTTAACTAATTGTGTCCTTAAAAAAAGGATCATTTAAAAGTAAATGACACAACCAACAAAATATTTAAAAAAATGTGGAACTTTAACGTTCAATTTCTAACTGGTTGTTCTGAAAAAGTCCTATTTTCAAAGTCTATCAAAATGACGAAATATCCGTTGTAACAGATATTTTCAGTGAGAGTGAATATTAACGTCACACTACTCAGCTACTGGTAACGGACCTCTTAATTTTGAGCTTGGTCAAGTGACGAAGACGACACCCGAAATCCAAACCACCACACCACGCAAACGGGAGGACTTTCAGTTCGACAGCTCAACGTGAATCAGCCTTTTCTACATCGCGGGATATATGTGTGAATGCGTAATTATGATGCATATGTACACTTGAAGAATGTCATTCTTATTAAGGTATATAATGCTCTATTTTATATTACTTTACTTTTTTTATCTTTACTTATTTTATATTTGGCGTACTGTTTCGTCATTTCGGTTTATCTCGTCCGAGAACAGCAAAACGAACATTTACTGGTGATGGTCTTTTCATCCAAAATATTCACAGTTACATTTCCACTTTTAACCAAATTGTAATGGATTCGTTCTGATCTTAAATATATACGTTCAAACATTCTTGCAATGCTACACTATAAAGGAGCTATTTTAAAAAGCACGAATTAAAATTTCAAAGTTGTAAAAAAAACTAATAAATTTTACAAAAATACATTTTAAAAAATTTATTGAAAAAAATAAATCACATAAAATTAAAACATTAAATCCAACACTGCCGAAGAAGGTACAGCATAGATGAAATAATTTGAAGGAAATAACAAAATTTGGCTACTGTTTCTCTTAAAAAACAGGGGG
>BMAO01005021.1:0-31133 GCA_019973975.1 Trichonephila clavata
TTTAAAAAAATTCTTTGTACAAGAGATATTATTTTCCTTTTTTAATTTTTTCATTGCATACTCTCGGATGAAGTTTTTTTTGTTACAATAGTTTAATATGGTTATAAAAATTCTTCATGGATATTTTTTCTACTGTATTCTAACACTTTAATCTCAAAAATTCTGCATTTTGATCTAAAAACTTAAAGGAAAATTAAAATTACACATTATTTCTAAAGTTTGTACACTTATAAATACTTTATAAACTTTATAGAGATTTATTTCGATTTAAAATATATTCATTTTTTTCGTATTTTTACATTATATCACGATATTTCTATTTCTCAATCGATAATGTGTCTACTTTTATTTCATATTGTTAAAACTTACAAAAACCTTTCACAAAGATTTTTTTTTAAATTAAGGATAAAATATCTTTTGTATTTCAAAATATTTTTAAAATATTGAAATTTTTTCAAAAAATTTGAATATAATTTTTTTTATTTAAAAATATTTTATTTATTTTATTTATTTAAAAATACTACAGTGTATAATAAGGATACATTTAATTTTATCAATTAACTTATTGCTGGTAATTAAAGCTACTACTTTAGAAAATAGCATGCACAACGTAACACTTGAAATTTCTTATTTTTATATGCTTATAATTTTTAAAATTATAATTGTATTTTAAACATTTTACACTTTTATGAAGTCCTATTCCTTTATAAAAATTGTGTGTAAGATTCGAATTATTTAATTTTAATTTCAAATAGTTATGTGTATTTGAATATTGTTCATATCATTAGCCCTCTAGAGAAAGTTAACACCCCTAGACCCCACCCCTTATGCGAACATATAACATTTGTTCTCTCATTAAATGAGTATTTTGAACGTTTTGCATTAAAAATTACCTGTTAAATACTTTTCAGTTTCTGCAATAAATTATAGATATTTTTTCCAGAATATATGGACTAAAACATATTGGGGAAACACTTTAATAAAATAATACAATTATAAAAAAAGCTAAATTTAATTTTAACGTAAAATTTTCAAGTGTTTGAATTTTTCGTATCTAAAATACTTAGATACAAAATATCGTCCGTTTCCGTTCAATCATTCAGAAAATGTTTGAAGTTACAAAAGAAAGAGCTCACTTTTAAGGGGTGGTGGACAAATTTATGATAATTATTCATTGATTTATTTAACAGGCCGTGTTAAACATGCCGTGTTGTGCGTATAGTATGCTGTACAAAGTATTGTTGAATGTAGCATCTCATGCTTTCCTGATTGGTGGGTGAGTGAGTGAATATTAACTTCACACTGTTCAGCTACAGGAGGGCTTTTAGCAACGGACCTCGTGATTTTGAACCATTGACAAGCGACGACAACAACACCTTTGCTGGCACCCTTTCTCCTAACTAACACTCTAAAGGGAGGACGATTGAGCTGTCTCTCCCATGCATCTCTCTCCTACACGATGGCTCTTCAGTATTACTGGGCTCGTACTCATGACGTGCCAGCCACGAGTCCGTTACATTGACAAATAGTCTACCGCAGCCTCCTCATTGGTGGGAGCAATGATGAGAATGAAATTTTATAACAGAAGCAATATTACTTACATAATTTGGTAAAAAATGGAGATTTCATTTAGAAAAAACTGTATAGACGTTGCATAACTACGTTAGCTTACGTGTAAATTATCTATATTAATTACAACGCAACAAAATCATAATTTAGTTCCCTTGAGATTAATTCCAAATTTATCTAGCTGCCAGGCACTGTATCAAAATTCCTTTGGGCCCCTTTTTTAGATATGAGATCCCGGTTAGTGGGACTTTAGATACACATGTAGGGGCCCCTGTAGCTTTGAGATCTATATCATTCATACGGCTGATATAGCGGTAGCTACGCCCCAGCTGCCAGATGAGTCCTGGTCATATGACGTAAATTAGCACCATTATCTTCAAATTTTCAATCCACGCTAACGAGAGGACATTTTCGCCATTTACACCAACGAGAAGACGTGCATCAGTTCTTCTACATACAGGATCAATAATATCACCTGGGCTAGAACCCTCCACTGAAAACCCCCATGGGTATAAAAACAACTCCGATCACAAGTTTATGACCATGCTTATCAGCTATTGTGAACACACAATGGCCCAGATATATTGAATGAAACCCATAACAATTATTATGTTATACAATGTTTTATATAGTGCCGGCTGCGTGGCGTGGTTGGTTTGTCGCTGGCCTTTGCACCTAAGGTTGCGGGTTCGACACCGGCCCAAGTCAGTGGATTTTCGTGATGCTGGCCATGTTGTATGATTATAGGGCAGGGGTGGCGAACCTTTTTTGAGTCAACGTGCCATTTTTTTACACAGAAATATTTAATGAGGCATAGACATGCCACCAAACAATTTTGACTTGTGATCATTGGAAAAATAATAAAACTAAATACAAGCAACTCAAAACTATTTACTACGAAAAAATACATTTTGCATTGTAAAGTGTTAAATGTTTTTATTATACGTGTAATTCATATTAAAATAACATTAATACGACTTCTGTTGTTGCAGATTAGATGACAAATGAAATATATTAGGGTTGTAAAATGTTACCTTTAGCAGAATGCATGCTGAGTTGGAGTCATCTGCCTGACGGTTTCTAAGCGAGTCTTTAATGTTATTCATCTCTGAAACTAATGACTCGCAGATGAAAATATAGTTAAAGTAGCATATATGAACCAGCTTGATCAAATAGTTAAATGTGCGGGGAATTGAATTCCCTGTTTTCAAAATTTTGTTACTGCATTATTACTTATATTGCTTGTTAATCTTTTTGTTTCAATCAATTCCAACTTTTTTTCTTGTTTCAATAAGTTTTTGAATCCATTTTGAACTATACAGGAAATCAATCAGTTGCCCCATTTCAAATTCTTAAATTTCCAACCAATCGAATTGGGACAAGTTCAGTTTACCAAATGAAGTCACATCAGGGTACATAATAAACTTGAGCGTTTCCGATAATTCATTGAACTGAGAAAATCTTGGTAAAAATACCTTGATGAACGAATCAATTACGGAAATATTTTGAACTGAAATGAAAACTATTTTGTTCAGTAGCGTGAGTACAGATTCGCATCGTCAGAGCTCAAGTGCCTCCCTCTTCGGAGGAAACTGGGTGTCAAAATTACCTGTAGTGGTTGGTATCTGCCTATAGAGTTCAACACTAAAAAGAGATTAACTCCTGGGGGAATGTACTAGGTCTGCAATGTATAAAACGCCAATCCACAGCGAATTAGAAATAAGAAAAATGTTTTATATAGTTGCGTATATAGTATTTATCGTACGTATATAGTATGTTTTATATAGTTGCGTATATAGTATTTATCATACGTATATAGTATGTTTTATATAGTATGCATGTAATATAAAACTTTTCTTATATATTTTATTCGAGTGTTATGTAATAACTATAATTTTATACATTTTTGATTACACACAGATGCTTTAGCAATTTGCATTTTACATAATTAATAAAATAAAAGAATATTCGTGTATTATAAAGTGATATCGAAATTATTATAACAGAATATTCTCTAAATACTTTAATGGAAAAGTAAACATCCTCATCAAATGTACAACCAAACACATAACAGCCAAATATACCACACAACAAAATACTCTAATCCAATCGTCTGATTTCCACTCGACGTAAAGCGTGCATGGCATCTGCTGTCTACTCTAATCGTCTGATTTTTCCGATGGCAACGTCCACCCCCTTCAGCCCACTCCACCATCTCCCTTGCGGATGCGTGTTTGCCCAAATTATTGGAGCGGTATCCAAAGGGGGAGGGAATAGAACGCAAAAGAGAAAGAGAAAAAAAGAACAAAAAGGGAAAAGAAAGACCGAAGCACCCCTTTCCTGGCTATGATGCGATTGCGTCTGATTAACGGACTCTTTCCTTCTTAAGGAGTCTTAGTTCCGGACTTCTGGAGCCGGATTTCTTTTTTCTCCCGGATGAGTTCTAGGGGTGGAGATATCCGGGGTTGCCCGGGAAGTCCTTCTAGAGAGGAATTTCTTCCAGGGATGTTCTAGGAGGATAGGGCAGAAGAAATACGACGGTGTAGGGCCGACGGAACAAATATCCCTTCGCTTTAATTAAACCTTGATGATGTCAGTAAACAAGGTAACATGTCGAATGGAAGGAATAATTTCGGGGACTTGTTTTAAGGGGGCTTTGTTCTGGGGTTTAACACTTTCACTTAAATTGAGTTCACTAAGCGCCCCCATAATATATCATTAACATATTTCTTTTAAAACAATAGCTTCAATATAAGTGTTTTGTACTGTACTTTGAAAGAATCTAAACCATACCACTAACGTTGTATAATATATGTATATTACTTTGTATGGTTAATTTAGATTTCTGATCCCGTTAAGGGTAGTATTTAAGAATAACATACTGAAATATAAATACTTTATTAGGAATAAATACCAATAATTATTAATACTTAGCCAGCAAGATATAAAATAAAGTATCTGAATTTTTTTAAAATCCCAATTATAAGTGAAATGTTAGTAATTTTTTAAATGCCCTTAAAACAGTTAGAGAGAAAGTAATAGATTTATATCAATAAAAAGGTTAATTAAATAAGCTACATAGATTTATCTAGAGCTTACTTAAATTTTAATATTTTAGGGAAATATAAAAAATTTTGCGCTGATCGAATAAATAAGAAATGTAACGTATTTCTGATGCTATTTTTAAAATAACGCCTATTACTAAAAAAATCACACAGTAGGAATTATTTTAGTATATTCGCTGAAAAACAACATGAATATCAGATTCAAAATATTTCATAGAAATAAATTGATAATGCTTTGAGTTAATAAGAGTCACCATGAATATTGTTTGAACTATTTAAATATCCTTTTTAGATATATTAAAGACCCACTTCCTGTTTTCTAATTTTAATGTAATTTATTGTTATCTTTATAATATAGAAGCGAAAATAATTTATATCTTTTAATGCTAAAGATTGCTATATTTAGTAAAATTTTAAAAATGGGCTAACATTAACATATTTTCTTTGAAAGGAATCTTTGAACATACTTTGTGCTATATTTCTATAAATACAGCTCGTAGCTCACTCAAGCGATTTATCTTTAATAAGCTTTTATTTTATTTGCAACTGAAAATATAGACGTATTTATTTAAGATAGTACATTTATAACTGAATAAAAACTATAATTCATTTTAAAAATGCAATTTTTCCTAAAGTACGTAGTTTTCGTTAAATTAATAGGAAATACTCTTACAGGATTAGATCTTTTTTTCTGAAACACTTTATTATCATTAAAGTGCTATTACATTAATGTACTTCACTACGTAATATCAATATATTAGTTTGAGAGCTAAGAAGACCATTTGTGAACCATTTGTGAGAAGAACATGTAAATTATTCTATTCATACAAAAAATTCAGTGTTACTAGTTTTTAATATAGTTATTAGAAAATGGTTTACAAAAGATTACATTTTGAATATTTCTTTATAAGTGAAATTTGAAGAGAAAATCATTGTTGTAGAATAAACTCAATTTTAATAATAATAATATAAGATACTTTTATGTAAATTATTCTTGTAATTAATTTATAAAAATATAATTATGCAGTAAATTCATACCGTACATTATAATTTTAACGTTACAATATCTCTCATTATTGTAATTAATTCATATATTTATGCTAAGAATAGTCACTCAAATATTTCTCTGAAATAATCGAATAAAATTTAATTTTTTTCGCAATGCAAGTTTTTTAATGCATGCAGTATATTTAAAAAATTGGAAAAATTATTAAAATTTTAGTAATTTTATTCAAAATTATTTTTAAAAAATTATTTATTACAAAATTATTTTTATTACTATTATTTAATCGATATATATACTTATACAGTATGGTCGATACATAACGCAGTTTTTTTTTCTTTTTTTAGATGTAGATGGTCTTTCTCGAGCGTATAATTTACTAAAAATGGTTCTGCAGTTAAAATTTACTATTTCTATACATGAGCAAAATTTAGAAATGATTCTCATTATCTATCATTCACATATATTTTAAATGATTGATTGATTGATTTTGGGGTTTATTGGCGCAAGAGCCGATTTTGGCTATACTGCGCCAAACATTTGTTTTAATATCGGTGGTCTAGACGAGAAAGAAAGAATGAATTGAATGACAAGAAAGAGGGTGAAAATAGAGAAGGATCACTAGGGTACCCCGGATTCGTGAAGCCCGTGTTTACCAAAGACAGTAAACCCCGTGGGAAAAGGAAAAGATCACTAGGGCACCTCGGGATTGTGACACCCGTACTCACCTAAAGAAGGTGAGCCCCCTGAGGGGATCTTTTAAATGAAATAGAATTCGAATAAAATGCTATTCATTTGAATATAGTGATATGAATATGTAAAAAACGATGTAAAACATAATTATTTCATCACATACGATTCAGACATCACAAGCATTCGAGTATATAATAATTAATATTTTCAATAGAATATAAAAATATTTTTATCTTTTTCCGGTTATTAAAATCTAAAACAGCATTAGGTGTAAATCAAAATGAAGCTCTTTGATTTTTTGCAGAAGATTTTAACATCTTTTTTGAGAATTTAATTCAATATTTTTATCTACAGACGAGAACTTTTGCGGAAAAAAAAATCAACAATAAGTCTATGAACAATATAAAATTTTAATTTATTAAAAATTAGAAATATTGATTTTTTTAAAAAAAAAATCTAAATTATGCAAAAAAGCGAAAATACTGCATTTAAAAAATAATTATAATTTTTTTTAATAATTTCAACTTTTTCAGCTTGTGCAAAAAATCCTCCAATTATTCTATATAAAATTTACTCGCATCGTAACTTTAATTCCAATTTGTAAATATTCTAAAATGAAAATATACAATAATATATTTAATTTATTGTAACTTACAATAACATTGTGTGGCTGAAATTTGTTTAAATAAACTTCGTCGGTAGTTCTTTAAATTTTAACTATTTATTTATTCATTTCACTATTTAACCATTCAAATTACTTCACTGTTTGCTATAATTATAATTAGAAATAATGGAGCTTTTTATGCGTATTTAATTTGATACGAATAATACTGAATTACTTAATAACATTTAACTTTGAACCAGTCAATGCCAACATTCAAGATAATTCGCCAAGTTGGCAACACAGATTTTTGCATGTGACTTTTGTTCTCAATTGGCAACTATGACCTTCGTTTCATAAAATGTCCTAAATACGGTTGTGATAGTACATTATTGCAAGCTCCCACAGAAAAATATCGCAATGATTTCCTGGACTGGAATCTTTGCTTGAGAAGAATACTGTTGTCTCATACAAGGACTTATTAACAATCAATGGAACTAAATACTCAAATTTCCAGCAAAATACAAGAGCTGCAGGGACGGACTTTATCAATGAAGTGTTAGAGCGTCAAGAACGAATTTTGCGAGGGAAAAATAGAACAAATAAATAGAGCTACATAATATATGTAAATTACAGTTTTAAAAATTGAGCAAAGAGTGTGAACTATTGTATAATTTGTATAATGGGGGCTGATCAGATTATGTGGAAATAGGTATCCCTTAGTGTTTTTTTAAAAAATACAAACTGCAAATTTTTTAGCTAAATTTAAACTAAAATTTTGGCATACGGTTACAAAGAAGCAGTTTACACATATAAAAATAAATCATTTTTATGTCTAGAAAGTTGTTATAAGTAGGAATAATATTTAAAATTATTTCATACGTATTTTCTTCTTGATAAACAAAAAATTGACGGTTGCATTTGATAAAAATGTCAGTAATTTTAACGGAAACTATTTCAATTGCTTTCGATCTAGATTTTTCACATCGGGAAAAGAAATACTCTCGGCAAAGGAAACACTTTGATTTATTTTAAAAGAAAAACTTTCGAAAATAAATATAAAATGTAATTTCCGTTTATGATATTCTTGAAATAAACGTCAAACTTTATTGTCTCTTAACGTATTGAAGACATAAAAAAAAGACTGTATTGTAACAAAAAGAAAATCTTGTTACTTTTTTGTAACTTTTTAACACATTTGCATCAAAAAGCCATTAACATTTCAATTTGTCGCCATGGTGTACATGTTCCCTATAGAAGTTCAGCGATTCTTAAATTACTCATGTCTTGATTGGCCGTTTATTGATTTGATACTTCAAAACAAACACAAGGTTTATTGGCGACAGGCCTGATAATTTTGATCCAAAGTCATGTGACCAGAATGGCATATGACCAGATACCCCGCTTCCCAAACTTCCACACCACACCAACGAGACGTCATTGAGCATCGATGAATTTATTGCACATCGGTCCCCCTTTTCATGGCATTCATTATGGCATCAGGATTCGAACCCATGACTCGGATCCCATGATTACAAACTCTAGCCTCAAGTTTGTGACCATGACTTTCGGTTTCTTCGTCTTTACGTATCTAGGGTTCCAATACTGAATACTTTATGAAATAAATAAAATACTCTTTTTTTAAGGAGACATGGTACGATTTACGCACATACAAATGTTTTTAATTTAATGATTTTCATAATTTTCTTGGTTGCCTGCTTTGTGTATGTATGATGTAAAACACATTTTGTGTTTGCTCAAAATTTCATAAAAAGCTAACCATTTTTTTTAAAGGAAAAAACTTGAAACTTATGAAGTGATTTTAAAATGCTGCTTACTCCTACAAAAATTAACGTACATATAAAATTTTATTTACAAGTACGTCAAACTACGTATAACAAAATTTGGTACATGTGTTTTGCGATAACGTGATAGGTATTCGTACAATACTTCTTTTTATGAATGTTTATTGAAAATTTTTTTGAATATGTGTGTAAATTCTAAATTCAATAATTTTTTTTAAAAAAAAGTATTGCTTTGATTGAAAAATGCATATACCAACTTCTATTTCATGTACTATGAGTAACAAGTGAACAAAATTTCCAAGTATTAGGCACAATAGGAAAAAAATAAGATATCAATCATTGGCATGGCCAAGTAATTTTAGCGCGTTTTTCAAATGTTGTATTTTACAATAATGCAACTAATGAACTTTTTACTAACAAAAAGTAGTGTACTGTACACTCCTCTAAATGTACTACTATTGAGCTGAAAAGAAATAATGACACAAATCTGTATCAGCACTATAAAAAAGCAAAGACTAGCGAAATTCAGGAAAATTTGTAGGAAAATTCGGGAAAACTATGGAAAAATTTAAATATGATTCGGCTCATCTAGGGCACAAATGCGATCAAATGCCGAAAACCCGAGGTCAATTGGTTGCTTATTGGCTGAGAAAAAGGTACGACAAAATATGGAACGAAGACGAAATTTGAGTCCTAATAGCGCTTTTGTTCCACTACGTGAAAAACGCGCTAAAAACCTTAGCATTTTAAATAAAGACAAACTAGTTATTTTATCTTTCCGAGATAAGTCAGTTTAAAGTTTTGAATTGCCAGTGTAAGTTGAATAAAAATGAACGTAAAAGTCATATCAGAACTCTGCATTTTTTAATCTTAGATCTTTCAAAGTTGAGAGTATAGAAAAGTATATAAAAATAATTTTGGCTAAAAAAATTATATTTGATTTTTGACCGATATTTTTCAATTGAATCGCACTGTGTCCTCTTAACGGCTTTAATTATAAATAAAATACACAACTCACTTTAATTTCTTGGCGGCAGTATTTGTATGATTTAAATTTACTTATCTTTTTATTCTATTGCATTTTAAAGCATGGTATTATAAATAATTTAACAAAACTAATAATTTCTCGAAATGGAGCTCAGAAGGAAAAATATTGAAATTTACAAACCACATTTACACATAAATGACATTTTGACGGGATACTATTTTTTTATTAAGGCTTTGTCTTAGTGAAATAAAACACTTTTATAAATTTATACTAGGAATAAGTAACAGAAATGCTTTATTAATTTTAGAAAAGTTGAATGATTTCCATCTGTTATTTCATTATACATCCTGATTTTTAATATTTTAACTCATTTAACATATGTGTTAGAGTAAATTCATTCTCATTATCCAATCGAATTGCTTAAGTGCGTTGCTGGAAATGCCCCATTTACAACAGAACAAACCAATTTACCGTATCTCGTAGTTGATATAATTTGTTGTAGTACTTAGTAGAGGCAAATTACTCTAATATAACTAAATACAATTCAGTCTACTAGAGATAACACACACAGATGTAAAGGCATCTTTTGGAATAAAACTAGGAACAGTACCAGAACCTACTATATTCACTGTCATATTGTTTATAATTCTAAACATTTCATTCTCACTTTTTTTTTAGAAAATTATTTATATTAGGGTGTTCCAAAAATATCACTCAAACTCTGCTCAACGAAATTTGCAGGACTACATAAAAAGAGAACTGTGCACCTGTACGATCCATAGCTGACGAGAAAATTACGATAAATGATGAAGGAATGAATGATGTTGCATGCTGGGGGCCAGTGCATTTACGTGCTTCTGTTCATGATTGGCTGGATACGGCATACCCTGGTCACTAGATAGAACATAGGGGTCCAGTTCTATGGCTTCTGCGATCACCAGATCTTACCCAAATGGATTTTTTTCATATGGTACAATCTGAAGGAATGGGGTCGATTCATTACCAGAGGGCATGACAATCGTTCAGCAATTGCCCGTGATTATCAAATAAACAATAACAGTTAATCGTAGTACATTTGTGGCTGTGTGAAAACCGTAGATTTTGCTTACATTCAAAAATTTTATATTCTTTAAAGTTTTTTAGTACTCTAAATATTTTTAATATGTTTCTAGTCTTTTGCTTTTCGTACAGTTGTTTATATATACATGGTTTTAGTTCACAGTATTAGATTTTAGCTTAATTTATACTTCTGTTCTTTGACCTCGTGTCATGTATTTTTGTATACTTTTAGGTTTAGTAATTAGTTAGCCATCTACATAGTGTTTCAAAAAATTATGGATCGTTCAATTGAATAAAATCCTTTATGCTTAAACATTAAGTGTTAAAGAGTAGAACAGGGGAGGGGGCTTGGCCAAATCAATTTTTTGGCAAACGGAATCGATCGCCAAGCAACATAATTTAACGATAGGTGTTCCGAAAATTTACAAATTGTAATCTTGCAATAAAAATAAAGAAATATTAATGTGAAATGAAAAAAAAATATTTCTAAAGCTATCAGTAATGCATAAAAATAAAAAATTGTATTGTTTTTTAAGTTAAAGGTAGGAAGGATTTCATTTTGTTATATGATAATAGATGCAAATCCGAAAATGTCGCCAAAATACTCAGTCGAATGAAACAAATGGCTATTTATTTAGCGTACTGTCAAGTGATTATGACGTCAGATAAATCGAATCCATTGGTGTATATAGATGTAGTGATTGCACAAACGGATTTAGTTGCTTTTCCAAGGTACGTTGAAGCTTGCCTCGATATGCATGGTGGACACGTTGAACATCTATTTAAATATATAAAAATATTGCTCTTTTGTACAATACGGTGTTTTTTCCGCTGTTAAGTCAGACTTTTTTTCCCGTATTTTTCTCGTATAGTATGGATAGTATATGTACAGTTCTTTGGGCATCTTTATTATGTGCTACCGAGGTGGAATATAGTTTGGGTGCTATTTTTGAGACAACCTGTATAATTTTTTTTCCGCTTTAATTCCTCTTTTTAAGTCCACATACTAGCTGCTATTTCATTTTCAGGTTGACTAGTGTCAAATTGCTCTATTTAATTCCAAAAATGTATGAAAAACATTTTCATTGTTAACGAACATGTTCCTATTTTAAAAAAAGATAGTCTTGTATTGTATAGTGTTAAGTGCGCGATGTAAGATAGCTTACAATAAATGCTGTCACTTATATTACTTGATACTATTCAGATTCCTCATTATTTGAGGTTTACGAACGTTCAATACGTCAAGAATCAAAGTCCTGTCATTAGCCTGGTGTTGAAGTTTGGAGACTGGAAGGCCACATTACTTGTTGTATTCGTCACTTTACCGAGGTTCAAAACTACGAGGTTCGTCGCCAATAGCTCGCCTGTATAGCTTGTTATATACGCATATCAAAGTAATCAAAACATTTATTTAAATATTTATATTTTTCTTTTTATAACAACTGATTAAACGAGTTTAAAAGTTTAATTTTTTTATGTTTTATTTTTCAAAAAAAAAAAGACGAAAAGATAAAAAAAATTTTAAATTAAAATAAAACTATAAAATATTTATGAGGGAAAATCAAAGTGGTATAACAGTCTCCTGGTGTAAAACCTGTAGATTGTTTGATTTTTTTATTGCGCTTTGAAGTTATATCCATACTAGTGGTGACCAACCTCATCCATTTAAACCTCTGGTCAAGAGAGGAAGAAGACACCTGATCTGAATCCCTTCTCCAAAACTCCACATTAAGCCAACCTTGAAAACTATTATCCTAAAAATATTTTACGTGCATTAGCCTATCTAAATGATGGGTTTTCTGCAGAACTAAGACTCAAGCTACGAGTATATAATGTCGGCTACAAATTTGAGACCATAACAGCTCGGCTATCATAGACAAGTACAAGGTGGAGAAATTTCTCCCTCTCTCTCTCACTCATAATGTAAAAAGTTTTCGGTGAAGCTGTAATAAATTTATTCGTCAAGTCGAAAAAAGTGCCTGCCAACATGATCGCCAAGCTTTGCCGACACAAATGATGCCAACTTGGCTGTATCGCCAATATTTCGGCAAGTTTCCATTGGAATGTCATTATAATTTAAGGGGCGGCGTTGCTTGCGAATATTACAACTTTTATCATAAAAAAATCCTACTGAAAGTAATATTAATGCCTTAAACCTCCAGATATAAACTATTTACATTTACTTAGGAAGAAACAATTACGCGATAAAACACTAATTACACAAAATATGCTCTATATAACAGAAATTCCTCGTGATGTTCTAATAAGTTAAAATGCGGAGATTATTCCTGATACAATATATTGAAAAAAAGAACAGAATTGCATAATTCAGGTAAATTACAGTTTTACTATTACAGCAATGAGTATGAACATTTGTTTAATTTGTACAATGGCGATTGGTCCGCCGTTATTCAAACAGGTGGTACCCCTCTACCAACACAGTTAAAAAGAGCTTCGGGATTATTAGCTCATTTGAATGTATATGTAAGTAATGTATAAAAACGACTTTATATGTACATCCAATACGTTTAGTTAAAGATTTTTTCTTAATTATTCAATTTCTATCTTATATATATATATATAATATTAGCTCACTCTCTCTATAGTTATATTGTTCACACACACACACAAATTTTCAATCGTTAATAAAATACATTTTAAAACACTCAATTGAGCTTAAATTTTATACACACTCTTATTTTGGATGACAATACAGTAATTAAATTATAATTAATAAAAATTAATTGATTAAAACTAATTATTAAAATAGTTACAAATACAGCCACGTTGGCATCATTTTTTGCGACTTGGCGACTTGTGTCAAAACATGAAAAGGTATCTTTCTCACATTTTAAAGCGCTCATTTGAGCTGAAGTTTTTATGCACTATTATTTTGGGGAACAATACGATAATTGAATCATATTTTACTAAAATTATTGACTGAAATTAATTATTTAAGCAGTTAATAATACAGCCACGTTGGCTTCATTTTTAGCGACTTGTGTCAAAACTTTAAAAGATTTTTTTCCTCGCGTTTCGAAGGTGAGCAGTTGAGCTCTGAAATTTTAAATAAACGATTGTTTTGGATGACAATCCAATACTTCAATGATAATTGTTAAAAATTAATTGCAACTTAATGTTGTGATTCGGTCATATGTATATACTTACTTATATTAATTGTAACCATTTAATAAAAAATAAATAAAATTATTTTTTTTGTTGATCTAAGTAGGAATTGACTTAACATTTTTTTTTTATATTACTTGTTTTTCTCATATCTTGGGTTTCACAGAAAATAATTTAAGGCATCCAACTATGATGGAAAAACAATTTTTCAAAAAATTATTTTCAGAAGAATTTTTATTGTTTAAAAGAGCACATATATAGGTGCATAAAGTCATAATTGGTAAATAAAACGCCCTACACTTTGTTTTTGGAAATAAAATATAGTTATAAAATTTCAGCAAAATTTTCAAAGTTATAAAAACAGCAAAAATTAAACTATTTTGTACATAATGTAATTTCAAATCTGTTGATATACTTGTTGATCCCTCTAAAGTAACACAAACCACAAGGTAAAAAATATTTTAAGAAATAAATATTTTATAAGCATTCAAATTTGACGTTAAGGATTTTTCGTCTAAATTATTGCATGCTCTAAGCTAAAATGGCTGTAGGATATGATTAAAAACTATCTTAAAACCTGCGGTTTGTTACACTCTAAAGGGCTTATTGCATAAGTTTCACAAATTTTATTGAGTTTTATTGGATTGTTTTGCAGATATTCCATTTTTCATGCACAAATTATCATTAAAAACATTTAAAAATACATTTATAAATTTATTTAAATTAAATATTCAAAAAACACTTAAATTCTCCAGTTTTATTCTCGCTTTCTCTGTCTCTCTCTTCCTTCTTTCTGAATAATTATACTTTCTTATTTTTTCCAATGGTCCCAACACATAAAAAGGATCTTTTGAATTTTGCCGGATACCTTAAAATATAATATCGAATAAAAATTTTTCATTAACTCATGAAACACGCATATAATCTTATAACGACCCATCGACGCAGAAGAAAACTGAATTGAATTTACTGAAATTGAATCAGATGTTTGTAAAACTAGTCAAGAAATTTCTCGTCAACGACTTTAAAAACATAAATAACATGCAATTCCGTATAACAAATCGAAAAGACTCGATTTGATTTTATCGTTTGACTCCTTGTCAAACAATAAAAAATGTCGAATAGATAAAAATTTTGCTGGTAAATGAAAATCAAATTAAGGAGATGTAATGAATTGATTCATCTTTCACAATAGAGAGAACACTCATTTGTAATATACAAGAATTTTCTTACGAACAATTTAAACATAAATTACATTTAAGCCGATATCATTTCCTCTTCTCCCGCCAAAAAGAATGCCAAAGAACAAACCCCAAGGCAATAAAGGACCATCAAATTCTAAGCCGCTAATGAACATCATCGCACTGAAGTCCTTGAATACGGGAAAATTCCCAACAAAATTCTCCGACGTCTTCCATGTACAAAGCGATGTAGGGGAAAAAAACCCAACCTTTTCTCCTAAATAGTCCAAAAACAAAAACAGAAAAATCAACACAAAACCAATGGCGTCCATGTCATCATAATTAATTAAAGCGTTGTGTGTGAAATTAACTTAACTCGCGTTAAAAATAGTTCTTGCTCCCTACCCTCTCCTCACTAGAAAGTTCGTTAAAAGTCCTAATGATTGGGTGGCTGTTGCTGATGTTCAAATGTTTTATTTGTCGCCGTACATTGTATACGGTGGTGAAGGTGGTGGTGAAGCGGCATGCCGTAACGAGAATGCCGGGGATTAAATCAAGACGTAAAAAGACCCGACGCGACATTCTTCGGTCGGGGATTTGTTTAATGTTCGTTCCGTTTTAATGAACTATTTGCGGATGCCCGTCAAACCACCACCCTTTACTCAACCCTCCCCTCCCCACCTTCAGACAAATGATGCGACGGTAATGCCCTCTATTGTCTTGATTTTCAACACTGTTTTGATTTACACACAGCTGACTTCTTTCTTGGCGTGTTGCTACTCTCGTTATATTGAACACTGGATTTCAGTTAAATTAATTTACTTTGTAAATAGATTAACCAAGTAAAGTGACTCGATTCTGGCATTTACCAATAAAATTTAGAAGCTCTACAATTCGTTGCTGCGTTAGGATGCTCTTTTGCAGGGGTGGGCAAACTTTTCCAGGATACGGGTTACTTCTAATTTTTTGGAAGTGTTGCGGTTCACCTAATGGCGTAGGTTTAGTGAACTAAGAAAAAGATCTACAATATGTGTGCTACTACAGATTTTAAAGGAACTCATTTGATATTATTTAATAGTCGGCTCCCGTGTCAAGCCCAATGTATCAGTTTCCACCCCAACTGGAGTAGATAGATTTTCTAGATGAGAAAATTGTAGACACATATGTCATGTGTTTATGTGGCATGTAAAATATCCTTTGAGTATCAATTTGGATCCGTTACTCTCAGCAATATTTAGCATCCAATGAGAGTTTAAATAAAACTCAAGCGTCGCAATTCGTTAGCGGCCACCACCCCCTAGACGGTGTGACTAATTAAATGGCTTGAACTCTTGGGGACTTGTCGCGTCTACAAAGCTTAGTTGGCAATATGCAGCCCATTGGACAAAAATTCATTAAAAATGTATTCTATGAAATAACCAACTTAGGAGCAATTTGCTGAGCATTAACAATTAATTTGTTTTTAAGCATCTTAGAAGCGATATATTAAATAGTAGCATTCTAACTTTGCTAGATCAATACAGCTGTAATTTTGCACTCAAAGCCAAACTCAGTGTTATGAGAAAAGTAATAAAAATCTTCTAAATTATGATACTTGAAATTTACGTTATTTAATTTTTAAAAGAAATTTGAAAACGTTAGTAATCGATACCTCGATTTAAAGGTCGATATAAAAACGAAAAATTGACGCAAATTTTCTGATTTAAACTAGATTATCTGGAATATAAAATAAAATAAAAACTCGATCCATTCAATTTTCGAAAGAAAAAAAAGCAGCTTCCTTTAAATACGGAATTGAAATAAATCTGAGTGAACATCTTGATGGAACCGAATGAAATTCGTCGAATTATTTTAGGGAAGAAATATAAAACAAATATTTATTTATGATTTGATTCCGGTGTGAAACAAAAACGAATTTTGATAAATTGAGGTTTTGTTCTCTATTTAAATCGCAGAGCAGAAGTAGCAAATAGAAGAATAGATACCATTTGACCTTCTAAAGAGAAAAAAAAATCGCAATTTTGTAGTATTCCACTTTTCTTATTTACCTTTCGATTGTTTCATTTTGAAGACTCCAGACATTTTATTACCACAATTTGGTTTAAAGTTCTTATATAAACAAACGGACTCCGTGCAAGAGTGGTTTATAAAATACGTCCGACGGATTCTTCGTAAAAGTCGAAATAAATTTTCCTTTCTTTCGAAATATATATAGACTGAGGATAAAAAAATACATTAGATTAAAAATATCAAATTCACAGATTGCAGTGGGCTAGAGATTAAATGTATTTTTGTTAAATAGTTTTTTTGCTTGTCTGTAAAAGTTGGTCAGAATTGTATTTATTATTGGACTTTGATAATTTTTAGACGCGTTTTGCTGAATAAATGAATCTAAATCAAGCGTCAGATTCGGCTGCGTTAAGCGCAATCGCCGAATTAGCAATAGTGGTCGCGTCGGTAACGATCGCTTAGTTTTAAATGGACTATTCATCTGACGTCATAATCACATGACTAATAAGTTCAACAAATTCCCACGTGTTTGAGTCGTCTGAGTATTTTGGCAGCATTTTCAGATTTGCATCTACTATCATATAACAAAAAATCCTCCTTTCTTTTCTTTAACTTGAAATAACAAATAATTTATATTTTTATATGCATGACGGAAAGCTTTATAAATATTTATTTAATTTCACATTTTCTCTATTTTTATTACAAAATTACAATTCGTATATTCTCGGAACACCTATTGCTAAATTATGTTGCTAGACACAGTCGATTCCGGTGGCCAAAAACACCTATCGCTAAATTAAGTTGTTTGGCAATCGATTCCGGAAGCCAAAAAATTGACTCAGCCGAGTGCTCCCCCCCCCCTCTCTGTTCTAAACTTTAATATTTAATATTTAAGTATACAGGATTTTGTTCAATTGAATGATCCATAATTTTTTGAAACACAATGTGGCTGACAAACTAATTACTAGGCCTAAAATTATACAGAAATACAAGACACGAAGTCAATGAACACAGAAGTATGAACTTAAAATATAAGCATATAAATCTAATACTGTGAACTCAAACTATCTATATATTTAACAACTATACAAAAAGTAAAAGTAGAAAATATTAAAAATATTTAGAGCACTAAAAAAAATTACAGAATATAAAATTTGAATGTAAGCAAAATCGGCGGTCAGCACACAACCACAAGTGTAATGCGATTAGCTCTAATAGTTCATTTGATAACAACGTGATAATTGCTATGCGATCGCATTTCCCTCTGGTGATGAATGAACCTCATTGAAAAGTTATGAGAAGGTCTGTTTTTTTTAAATAAAACTTTTATGCACCCTTTTCCTAGCAAGGTTTTATTTCCTTTATTTAAATATTACTGTAATGCAATCCACTTCCACTCAACTCCTGCAAGTGAACGAGAGATTAGGAGCGCGAGCAAAAATATTTGAAAAATACTATTATCACATAAAAGATCATAAGAAACGAAAGATATTATATATTTCTTGATACAGCAGAAATAGCATTTAAGCACGAAAATGTGCAAAAAGAATTAAAATCCGAAAGTTTAATGAAGTTAATTGTCGAGAAAGTTGCCTATATATTTTGGTTTGTAATGACAAATAAGATTACTTAAAAATAAAAGCATTAATTGTGAAAAAGTGCGAATTCTCTCATTTTGTGTGTTTGTTAGCCTTACCTTGTATATCATACTACTATATACAAACGGTACCTAAGTATTATCACTACGATATTGGCAACATCGTGTGAAAGGAAGCACATGGCTGCCAATTTAGAGTGTATGACTTATGGGAAATCAGGGTTGACAACATTGCGAGCTATCTTGAACGTTGTCATTCTCGCGATAGTATGCAAGAGTGCTATACATTTATATAATATAAATGTTTATAACCTTGATAAGTAATTTACTTATAAATGTTTTTAAATAATATAATTAATTGACATTTAACTCTTGTATGCTTTTATATATATGCATACGAATGCATAACTATTTAAAAATTGTCATTTATAGAAAATGGAGGAAATAAACAAATCCACTGATTAATGTGCACTAAAACGAGAACTACTTAACGCCCGCATACGATATTGTCATGAAAGAGAACGTAGTACATCAGAACACTTGGATAATCTTTTCTTGAATAAATTTAAAGTTCACACTTCTATCGTGTGGTCATATGCACACACAATTTTTGTTTTTGTTTTCAGTGCAGTTAAAGAAACCGAAACATCACCAAAAATTATATCATACACTAACTATAAAAATACTGAATTTCTCCCACTTTTTAAACATTTTGGTTTATTTTATATCGTAGCCAATTTTTATGCATTGCTTTTCATAGTTAGTGATGTGTAAATGGAGCCTCGGGTTTAGCTCTAATTTTACTGCAGATATGTCATTTGAAATGAGGAAGTTAGCTAAAACTGAGTTAATTTCTTTCAACGACAGGTTTGATTTGCTGATTGCTGGTTGAAGCCTGCTCAGGATGACTCATCAGCTGACTTCCCCTTTCTAAAGTAACGGGATCAACGGGAATTCTTTGAGCTTTAAAAGATTTTGCCTGCATCAGCCCCTCAAAATCGCGTGCATTTAGAAGCATTCTAGATAGAATTTATGACCTTCCAATCACGAGTCCGCGACCCTGGCCAATAGACTACCGTGGCCTCTTCTACAATGGTAGAATAAAATAAAGAAAGTGCTTTTTTCTTAGCCCTAAATGCCTTGCTTACTTCACCATCACATATAACTATGAGATTCGTCAAAAATAGCTTTGGGCAATTCTAATTAATTCTCAATCCAAACCAACCATTCATGTATATTTCAAGATAAAATAAACAAGTCCTATTGAATATAAATTTTATAAGTTTAAAATAGGAAATTTAAATAATTATAGTTTGTTGGAGTACAATTGGACCTCCATTTCACAAAGTCGCTGAATCCCAAAAAAGTTCCTTATATGGAAAATTCGTTTTTCAGAGGTTCATCTTTCAATGTGCTTTATAAACCACACAAAACAGATTTTAAATTCATAAACACTACATATTAAAATGTAATTGACACCTTTTTGTGTAAATTACAAGTAATAAGAGTCATACCTTGACCACTAAGCTAAGGCGGCCGGCCAGCCCCAGTTGATGAAATACCTGTTGCAAACAAACTGCTCTAGAAGGGATATAGGGGTGACCCAATGTAACAACGGGACACGCGGCAAAGGGGTTCTTAATTAAGTCCAATAGCTAATTAAAATACGTTTATTAAACAAAACCATTATTTTTACATACATAAGTAAAGGACTAGCATTTTAATAGAATTAAAAGGATCGGAGCACAAGCTCAAACGTCCTTACATTCCGAGCCTAGGTCATCACAAAAGATTGTTTTACCCACTGGAGTGCGTGGAATTCTTTGCTGTTCACATGGGAGAAGTCTAAGCATAGGTTAGTAACGGATGGAATTTTTCCATACATAAAACCGTGAATGAAGTAGTCATTGAAGAGTTATAATATTTTCCGTTGAGCCGGTCGCAAGCAATAAATTGTCAAATGTTGCTACTGGTCATAGACGAAATATTGCCACTGGCATCTGCGGTTCAAATTTTCAATCGTTTATAAAATACTTTTTATTCGACCACTCAAGTTCGTATACCTTTTTTAAAACTTGTAATGGGTGACACTTGATGTAAAAGCACTTTTTTTTAAATATGAATTCATTAATAAAATTTTAATTATGAATAAATAGTAACAAACAAAAATAATAATCCAATACCATATATAAAAAAATCGCTCGTAGTGTCCCTGTAGTGCAATGAACAGTGCGTTGGACATAGTCCAAAGGTTGTGGGTTCGAATCCCACCTGAGATGGCTTAATTTCTGAGAATGAGATTTCTTTTTACTATTCTATTTTATCGGAATAATTAAATTTAATTAATGAATAAATAGTAGAAACAAAAATAATACTCCTACACCCTGTATAGAAAGGAAAATGGAAAATTGCAAGGAAAATCAATTTCTATTTTATCACTTAATGTTGTGATTTCCTCGTACGTACATACAGACATATTTATATTAATTGTAATTTTTTTATAAAAAGTATCCAAAATAAAATTTATTTGTTGACTTAAGTAGAAATTGACTTTAAAATTTTTTTTTAAATATTACTTGCTTTAATCAGGAGCGAGATAGCTTGATGAAACTATCATCATAGCCTACTTCTTTACGTCAGTCAACTTTTATCTTTTTCATTTTTATTGTTTTTCAAGCAAAAGAAAAATGGTGCTTACAAATATAAGTGAACTAAAATATAAAAAGCAATTTCCCAGAAAGTTTCTTCATACACGGAAATTTTTCAGCTGACAAATATTTCTAAAAGCCACTGTCATAGCATTACAAATTTTCTTCACACAGTGATCTGATTTCGAATCAGTAAGTTCAAGCTGCAACTTCCCAGCTGTTGCATCAACAGCATCAGTAATGTGATAGCTAAGCAAAGTGAATTTGGGTTCAATTTTCTTAAGACCCTGAAACCTTTTGAACTCGTCCTCCAAGCGCTGCAAAAAGGATCTCTTAAAGTAACTAAAAGATTTTCTACTGCCTTTCCTAATTGTAAAAATAAATCTCTGATCATGCACACGAAAGAAATGTTGGTTCAAAGCAAATTTCCTGGCTATCTCGCCGGACCACATAAAAGTAATTTGCAGCCCACTATTTTCCCACCCCTGATTTAAAGTAATAATGACAAAATAATGGAAGTAATAAGTAGATTTTAATTGTGCCTATTTTTTCGCTCCATCAATGCCTTGTTCACTTACCTATAGTTGTACACATCAAATTGAACATTACCGAGTAAACTGTTGTTAAAGGTATAGGTGTGAGACATAACCCTGCCATGGTCTAATCCAGGGGTGGACAACCTTTTGGGGAGTAAGTCAGTGAATATTAGCGTCGCATTGTTCAGCTAAAAGAGGACTTCAGGTGACAGACGTCGTAATCTTGAACCATGATCGAATGACACCTGTACTGTGTGGCTCCCCTCACCTCAATCTTTTGGAAAAGAGCGCCACCTACTTACAAACAATTGTACGCTTCTTTCTGCAACTTTTCCAACAAACAAATAAAAGTATATGAAAAGTTGAAAATTTTTTACTTATAACCTTGTTAGATTTTTAAGTAAGTTGCGCGTTTTTTATGCAAGCCAAAGACAAAAAACTTAAAAAATAATAAAATAAAAAGGAAAAAGTACAAACTTATGTTTTAGTCTCCAATAGAAAAAAAGTAAGTATGTTCATAAAAGATATACGACAAATTAGGATAGAAGAAATTAATTTTTCTGTGTAATTTTAAATTATTTGAATACCAGCCATAATGAAGGTAAGAGCTAATTTTCAAAACCATTCTTGAGTAAAAGGCACTCATTGTTTTCTTCCGAATATTTTGAAACTCTTTCCCCCAAATTCAAAAATCTCACGAGTGCACTTCCTTTGGATAATCAGAGCACACAACAATAAATGAGTGATTCTGCATATATTTCTATTGTAACTCAATTAAATCTATTCAAAATATTTTTTTGTCTGAGAAAACTGTATTTCAATAAAATTGTAAAAATGTTATTTTATTAATTTTTAAATTTTTTAAAATTTTTTTCAATAAGTCTTCACCTGCCATTGTTACAACTCCGACGTGCCACACTGGCACGCGTGCCGCGGGTTGGCCACCCCTGGTCTAATCTCTCGTAGTGAAACTTTTTAAAGCTTTGCAATTGCCCCAAAGTGAAATATAACATTGAAATAATTTTTAAAAAGCAAGTGATATTATATCATTTGAGCTCTGACACAGTATAAATTTACAGAAAAATTTAGTGTTTTTTAAAATTTATACTTTAGCTTTCTTATGTATAATAATATTTAGATTCGCCGGTCTCGATTAGTATGGTGGATCATGGTTAAATAGAGATAAAAACATTATCAGAAAATCAGAACTAACCTATGTGAAAAAGAGTTTATATGTTAGGGAGACTAAGAGTAGTAAAACAAAAATTTCAAAATTTATTGCATCAAAAGAGTTAAAGTTTTGAAAAAAATGGGAAAGATTTAATTTTGCTTAGACGATATTAAATTCAAAATATAATTATTTTCCTTGATATAGATTAAATATGTTAAATTTCTGCAATATCGGTGATTACTTATAAAACGTAATGTGAATAGAACAATTACACTTCAGTATTTCACACATACAGCCAGCTCTCTCCTAGCTTCATCGCATCAGTCTAATTCAAGCTATTCTCCCCCCCCTCCTCCTCCTCCTCCTCTTCCTCTTTATTAAACACAGTTTCGACAGTAGGTTTTTAAAATTTAATATTGCGTTTGTTAAATATAATTGATGTTTATCTGGCAACTATTTAATAGATGTGATATCACACACACACAATGCGATAAATGTTAAAAAATACTAAATTTTCTTGCCTTTTTACCACGAAAACCCTAAATACCTGAAATGCATTCACTATATGGCAATATTTATTATTAAAATTGATTTTATATTTCTCTTTTTTTTTTTATCCTTATACCATAGAATACTTTTCCTTATAAGTAGGTTTTGAAATTCGGATAAAAATTGTCCATCTTCTCTAAAGAAGTAAAGAAAGCAAGATAAATTTAAAAAATACTTAAATCTTTGTTTAAGTGTAATTACGCATTTTGAGCTTCACAGTTACTCAGCAAAAATATGCAAAAGAAATAAAACCGGATTGCATTTTTAAGACAAATTAATCCAAAAAGTTAAATTAGAAAAAAAATATTATCGCAAAAATAATAAGCTCTAATAAACATGAGATAGTGTAACTAAAAAATTAAAAATAAAGCATTACAGAGAGAGAGATGATAGATCTTTCTTATATTGTGCCTTGTTGATCTAAACTATTTATATATAATAAATATTCTACAAGAATTCATAATTAAGGTTACATATTGAATAGATGAAATATATTAAGAAAATGAACTACAAAAAGCGGAATGTTTTTTAAAGACAGACGATTTTTTAGAATAAACTTTTCATTATTCTTGTTGAAAAAATTTAATATTTCAGCTTTGATATTCATTGCGAATTTATAACGCGTAGTAACACAATTTTTTTTATATAATCTTTTTTAAATTTAAATATAAGTAGACACAATGATGCATTGCTAATGGTTTGTTTTAATTAATATTGGTTTATTTTGGGAAAAAGACCAGCATTTGAGAATATTTTGACTAATGAGTTTATTTGGAAATACTGCCAGAAAGGAATTAATTACCATTGTATAAGGAGGTCTACAAGAAAGAATAGTTGAGGAAAATGTATTAGATGTGTGTGTTTGTATGATCCAGTTTTTAATGAAATAGAATATATGGTTTTAATTTTATTATATTTTACTGTTTTGGAGAGAAATAAAAAAAACTAGGATCTTGATATCAATTAAATCGCTTTTAAGATTCTATATTCTGTTTTAAATTTCCAAGTTCATGTGGAAAAGGATGCAAAGGTGAATTAGTGGTACTATATCTTACTCTGTGATCTTAAAAACGTTTATTTTTTCTCGGAAGAATGTCAGTTCTAACAAAGTCTGCCTTGTTTCTTCTAATTTATATTATTTTGTTTAGAATATCCTAGTTTACTATCTGTGAATGACTAAAGATAACACATAAATATTTTGACAATTTTTAAAATTGTGGTTATCTGCTAAGTTCACTCTCTGAGAGAGAGGTTAATTCCACACTTCAAAAAATACGTTAATTTACAATTTGATGAAAAGTAAAAAAAAATGAATATTTATTAAATAAAACCCGTTATAATAAGTCATACTTTGAATTATGAGAAACGTGAAGTTACTTTAAACTGGAATTATGAAATTTAAATTCTTTATTTATATAATAAGCATACGCCATAGCTACATGTCAGAGATTTATCGGGAAAGATTAACTGCATACTCAAAAAATTAATAGCCAAATATTATATATATAACTGTGTCAAAAATTAATCGCCAAGAATTTTAATGAATTCCAGCAACTTATTTGATACCATCCTAAGGACGATTGTTGAAATATAGTCAAAGATCGCCAACGGCATAGGGTTTATTTGTAAGTTCATTAAATCTGTTTTATCAATTCCTACTATTAGTTCACGCTCTCCCTATATATGTATTGATACATATATATCTTGTTCAAATTTTCAATCGTTAATAAAATTCTTTTTATTCATCCACTCAAGTTCAAATAAATTTTTTAAATTTGTAGTGGATGGCCCTTTTTGTTAATAGAGTTTTTTTTCAATTATTAATTCATTGATTAAATTTAGTTAATTTTGTTCAAGAGATATACTTCAGTTGATATTCCTCTAGATGGCAGCAACATTGGATAAAAAAGCTTTTATTAAATTGTGATGAAGATTTAACTTAACCTGAATCATTATATGCTGTAGACTTCACAGCATTCCTTTTACACTGGTTTAAAAAAATTCTTGCCAAAAATATTCAAGTTTAAAAAATGTAATTTCAAATTTAATATGGTTAAAAAGTTTTTAGTATTAATTTAAAAAGACGTTTTGCCTCTTAATATTGTCATTCTGTCATTTGTATATATATATATTTACATTATTTTTAATTATTTAATAAAAAGTTATTAAAATAAAATTTCTTTGTTGACCTAAGTAGGATTTGACTTTATTATATTTTTTATTTTACTTGTTAAAAATCAGGACGAACTTTTCCAAGCAGCAATAAATGAAAAAGACTTGGATCAACAGGAATCATAAATTTATTAAATAAATTAACAATTCGTAATAAGAATTGTTTACCGAAAAATGTACCTGTTAAATATTGAAGCAATCCATCTAATCAAATAAATCTTGGAACACTAACTTGGTTTGTTTATTTTTTCCCAAAGCTTTTCCAATTTTCCGACTTACACCACTGCATCCGAAACTTTAGTGATCAGTTAATCTAGAACTGTTTCATTCTCATCATTCTTGTAAACTTTAACTTTTTTTTCTTATTTCGTTCTTCAATTTTTACTACAGTTTATACAAACAAAAAAAAAGGGAAAGAAAAATAGGATAAAATAAAAGGAATTGTCGAGCAATTTCAATTTTGAGATGGAAGCTAAAAGAAAGCTTGAAAGCCCGATTCTCTTTTTGGAACACGCCAACGCATCGGCAAAGGGTTTAATCCTTTCCTAAAAATGGCTGCTTTCTTCTCAGAACTTTTTAGACAGACTTTGATCCAGAAAAAAAATTACATTCGATAGAATTGTTTTGAAATGGTAACAATGTCGATTGACTTTTTAACTGCTGTGTTCCCTTTTATTCGAAGGCATTGTAGTGTTATACAGAAGAAAAATATTTAATCACATCTTTTAAACTTTTTACTCTAATCCAGAGTAACATTGTTATACAGTACTGATTAGCTCTTAACAAAGCAAAGTTAAGTGATTTAATGAAAATAAATTTATGTACTTATGCATTATACCTTCGATCAATTTCGACAAATCAACAAACGTCGTCAAATGCTGCGAACAATGGAAAAACAACACATTAGTTTTAAAAAAATACAATGGCGGCGTTAGGCAAAGATTTTTGAGCGACCAATGTCATTTTATAAGGCGAAATAGTCGACGGTATAATACGCAAGTTCCAAATTTGAAGTAATGATTTTTGAAGCCGTAGTGGATTTTTGCAACAGCAGATAAATTCAGATAACAGTTGAAGAATATAAAATTTTGCAAATGACATGATAGATAATTTTTGATATTATGTAGTAATCATATCAAAAATCTATCTATAATGTAGTGAGAGGTGTTGATGAGGTGTGTGAAGATTTATTTCATTATTTTTATTACACATTACAAACTTCAAATTTCAGATGGCAACGTTAAATTGTACTACTATTTTTCAATTACTATTTTGCAAATGACAACACAAGTTTTTTGCTATTGTTTTTATGTTTAGAATAAATGAAAATAAACTTATTTTTTGTGATCTTTGGCTTTTTTATTTCAAATTGCTAGCCAACGTATAGCCTCTTTTTAATTAAAACTACTTCGATTTAGTTGTGTGGAAAAAGTGACTTGGTGTCCTTATAATATTTTTGAAGAAAATTCATTAAGAATTTCTTCTGAAGCTTTAACAAAAGGGCTTCGTGAAATATAAAGACAATGGTGTTAGTTTGATATCACTGGGCACGCGCCAAGTTGTTTATGTTCGCCAAGATGAGCGATAACATTACAGTATGGTTACCTTGATATTTTTATCGTCTGGCGAGGTGATTGCCATAGAGATAACGTATATTAGAAATAAATAACTTTTAAATATCCATTATTAATTTTAATTTATATTATGTAATTATTTTATTAATAATAAATGTAAAAATACAATTATTATATGAAATTATCATATATTCGTTATTTATAATTTTTTTTATAAATATTATATAATATGTGTGTGTTATTTATTTATAATTATTATGTTAAACGAGTATCCTTATGTTTAATTATATTACAATACAACATGATTATTCTTTTCTATAATTACTATTAAATTATATGATTATGTATAATAATTATTACTAAATCATACTTTATTAAATTAGAAAAAAATAACTATAGAAGTATATTATAAGATTACTATCATATACTGTATAGCATTATTATATTTATATTCATCAAACAATGAATATAAATATAATATAAAACGTTACATGTAGTAATAATAATATTATGCAGTACATTATTTATTGATTGGTCTTGGTTATTTTCAATCTCTTCCCATTATCTTCATTTGAAACATATTCCAATGTATTTCAAAATAATCTTTAAAATCATCTTGTTCATTTTTTATCGTTCAGCCGTAATCTTGAATTCTATTCCAGCGACAAAAAACGCTGATTCCATTATCTTGCCAAGGCAATATCACGGGGCTAGCTTGGCGCTTTGCCCTGTGATATCAAACTAGTTCCGGAAATAAGATACTTGCGTGTTGCAACTATATTGGCAACTTTTATATGAAACGAACCATATAGTTGCCAATTCAACGAGTACGACACATTCGAAATAGAGGCTGCCAGCTTAGCGAGTTATCTTGAACGATAGTATTGTTACGCTAATACGTAAGTGTCGAAAATAAGAACCTGTTCAAATATAAATTTATAAAAGTGAAGTATTCATAAAATTCCGCATTTGCGTATTACTCGGTCAAATCAAAATATGTCACCGAATGAGGTGATAAGCAGCCAATAATGAAAAAGTATTTCAATCTATGTTTGAACACAACAATGGCAGCATTTGGCGATATTTTCTAAATTGGCGCAAGTGAGTAAGCACAGTGGCACACACAAAAAATTTCCTCAGGGTGGAAAGTTCACCATTCTCGTATCATACCTTAAAACACCACCAAGCATATCCTTTTGATTTTTACGATTTTGGATCCCAAAGCAGTAAAAAAATCAATTATTGAATGATTAATTAGCATTTATTAATAGAATAAATTGCCAATAACAAATAATTAAATTTTATGTACTATATACATAATATTACCATCAATCATAGAAAAATATTAAGGGGTTGGTGGGGATCCAGCTTCCTGGACCCCACCCCTCTTGTGAGCGCCACCGAGTCAACGGTATAATACTTAAGTACCTAAAATTCTACTACGAAATTGTAATGCACTTACCCTGCACAGTTATATTTCAGTCCCAATGGTCCTGGATCTTCTGTTCATTTCAAACTGTTTCTCTATAAAAGTTTCATAGCAGGTCTTATTTTAAGCCACGTTCGGAGGATGGAATCAACATCCAAGACTTCTCTTTATTTAATAATATGTATCTTGTGTCCAAAATAGTTCAAAATGTGTGTGGTATTTTAATAAAACTTTCACAACAGTTTTTATATAATTTTGAATCAGTCAAAAACGAGGACTATACATATGATTTTACAATTTTTCTATGAATAAACAGAATACTTCAAGGAGCCTGAATTATTTGGTTAATAAATTAATGGGGAACTTTACTAGATCCACACACAGCAGGCCACATTTCAAGTAAGAAGAGATTTATATTTGAGATGGCACCATCATTAAAAATTTCCACTATATTTCATAAAAGTGTTGTAATAAGGCTTTAACATAATATACTCGTAATTAATCCACATCCATAGGCCATCAATTTGCTATCTGGATTGACCGAGGCTCAAATCATTTCATTTTCATAACGTAGAAAGTATAAGAAATGGCTGTTAGCTCAATACTGTTTCAAAAAGTTGATTATGGCAAAAAACTATGAAGTCCCTCCTTCATAGTCCTCGTTTTGAGTTCAAAGAATCAACATTACTCTATGAGAACATTGAGAATCACATTCTACCAAATTAGATTCAAAGAGGTAGCCATCCCTTTATTTTGAGCGATAATTTTTTTGGCGAGACCCGAAATTCTAACGTCGGAATTTTAGAATTTGAGTTATAAGCAAGCCAGTGGATCTTTTAGGACAACATACTTTTGACTAAAGGTATGATCATATCAAGATCGTAAGTAACGAGCACAAAACATGTGGCCAATCAGTTCAGTACAGTGATAGCACTGTATAACTGGAGACTTGGTTAATGCCTTATGCTCCGAATGAATTTGATGATTATAGTAAATTTAGAATCTATTGGTTGATATTTTAGAAACTATTGGTTGATGTTTTCGAATCTATTGATTGATATTACGAATTCTTCCACTTTTTGGACATGCTCTATTGTTTTACAAATCCGCTATTGTTGAATAGGACCATTCCCCGTGGTTGGAGATAAAAATTTTCAAAATTTTTCGTTGTGTGTGGCCAGTCCGAGAACATTGAGTGAGACTGAAGGAGGGAAGCAGTTACTAAAGTCGCACGAGTGGCCACGGTAGCGTAGTGGTTAGGGTCACTAGTAGCTGGAGTGTCGTGGGTTCAAGTGCTGGTGCCACTGAAGACCCACCGTGTAGAGGAGACAAATATACGTTAAATCTAACAGGGCTTCTAATTTTTCCGTTCGTGGGGTATAGTAGTTATGAGAGGGAGGTACAACCTCAAGTGTCGACTTAGTCACTTGAGCAAAGTTCAAAATTACGAGGTCTGTCGCTAATATCCATAGTGTTGTTTTCTAGTGCGAATTTAATATAATTTTCTATGTTAACCAAGACAACACTGGAGCTTTTGGTTACGGATCTCGTAAATTAAATCATTTATCTGACAAGAGCGAAACTAGAATTTGCCTGAGACCCCCTCTCTAAAATACCTACCACGACATTGAAATGGCATAAGTAACATGCATCAGCCCTTCAAAATGGCGAGTCATCAATGGCACACGCTGATCAAGAATTCGTGACCGTACTTACTAGGCAACTGGTCCTCACCTTGTCCCCCCACCGAGTAGAAGGGGTCGCTTCACGTTAAATCTTTCGAGGCTCAAACATCCTTCATTTGATGCGGTGTAGAAGTTAGGAGAAGGGATTGCCATCTAGTTGTCATCCTCGTCACTTGAAGATAGTTCAAATTTAAGTGGTCCTTCACGAATAGGCCTCGCGTAGCTTAATATTGCGATATTAATATGACTCTCATTCGCAACTCTCACCCCTCCCCCTTTTTGAGCGAGAAAACTTGTCTATGTTTTGTTACATCTTCGCCTCAAATCCACAGTAGCCTTGTGGTCATGGTTACAAACTCGTAACCAGCATGTCATTATTTCGAGCCTTGTCCAACGGATGGCCAGCCTAAGAAAGGGCTGATGTATGTTAAATCTGTCATTGCTCACAGTCCTCCCGCTTGCTTGGTGCGGCTGTTCGCGAGAGGGGGTTGTAATCTTCGTCACTAGACAATGGATCAAATTTTCGAGATCGGTCACCAGTAGCCCTCGGGTTATTTAATAGCGCCACATTAATAAAGACTTTCTCTCTTACATCTTCACTGTTTGCTATTTACTGCTTTGGTGTGAATGTTTTAAGCCCATTAAATCATAACTTAAATAACTACATAATTT
>BMAO01005022.1:0-27616 GCA_019973975.1 Trichonephila clavata
TAGCGTATTTACTCGAATCTAAGCCGCATTTTTTTTTTTAGCGTTAATGCTACTGAAAATAGGGGGCGGTTTAGAATCGAAGGGAAAATATTTTGGGAGATGGGGCAATTAGAGCAATTACAGGTTCAGGTATGTTTTTAAAAGTTTTAATATAGGGTAAAATATCCACCTATTAGTTAACACTTTAAATTTATTTTAGTTTCGTAAAATTGGACATCATTGGATAAACCATTTACCCTATTTTTCATAAAAATTTGTTGAGAATAAAAGTGGCGGCTTAGATTCGAATAAATACGGTTATTTATTTGTTACTGTTTTTTGTTGCTGACTATCGACAAAATCAAAAGAATAAAGAATATATTTCGCGGCGTATGATGCGATCATGGTGGACTTTCTTCCCAAGATCCTCCCTCCCCTTGAAAATTTTTTGTGTTAGCCACTGTCTTCAGTTAAATACCTGCTTCTTTTTAGGGAAAAAAAAGACCATATATCAGGAAAAAACCTCCATTTATCAAAAAGAAAACAAGATATCAATCATTGGCATGGCCAAGTAATTTTAGCGCGTTTTTCACATGTTGTATATTACAATAATGCAACTAATGAACTTTTACTAACAAAAAGTAGTTGTACTGCACTAAAAAAAAAATTTTAAAATGATTAAATTTAAATATGATTCGGCTCATCTAGGGCACAAATGCGACCCAATGCGAAAACCCGAGGTCAATTGGTTGCTTATTGTTGAGAAAAAGATACGACAAAATATGGAACGAAGACGAAATTTGCGTTCTAATAGCGCTTTTGTTCCACTACGTGAAAAAACGCGCTAAAAAATGCACCTCTAACGTCGTAGAAAATTTGTAGATGGTCCCTTGTTTCCTGTATGAATCAACCCAACCCTCATTCTAGATATTGACCAACCCAATCTCCTTAGCTTTACAGATAGCTTTGCTATGACCCTCCTCATGAGAACCCCCATCATGTATAGGGTCAAAGAATTTGGGGGAAATTGTTGAAGCTCTTATCTCTGAAAGACCTCTGTTTTCCCTGTGAACTTTTGCTTTTGTATATCAGTGTTTTCCAAAATTTGTTACTGTCAGCTCTTAGGAACAATCTTAATCTGTCGTCTCTACAGTGGCATTATTCAGTTTAAGAAATACGATACTCCAATTAAATAAATGATTATATTTAAGCTTGGAGAAAGGTAAGCAAAATTATAAAATTGTACTGTTTTAAATTTCATTTGGATGCATACCGTATTTATTTGAACCTAAGCCGCATTATTTTTCCAGTGTTATTGCTACTGAAAATCGAGCGCGCTTTGAGGAAAATTGAGTTTCCACCCCTTTCAAAAGAAAAAAAAATGTAGCTTAGGGTTTGTACGGTGTTTTTTCAAGTCTCGGTATTAAAAAAATTAATCCTGAGAATCAATTTTTGTCTGACTATGATTTGAAATTTTTTACTCATCAAAATTTTCTAAGAATTTATTTCTTAGAAAATTTATACAGAGAGCTTCCACTTTCGAAAACGAGACATTGCGCAATATTCATTGCTGTTCCCCAGTAATAAAAAGAATTGTGACTCATTTGTCTGATGTTTATAATAAATTTTGATTTTTCCTTTCGGAATCATTGATCATGAACCATTTTTCTGAATTATCATGTTAAGTCAATATAAAAGATGTGTACTTTTAGATTTTTTCTTTCTTTTTTTATACAAGAGATAACTGTAGTAATATTATTTTGTTATTATTGATATATTCTCAAAAACTGTTATTGCTGTTTGAAGTATCGGTTCTTCAAAATCTTTCTGAATGTTTAAAGTTGTGAATTAATTCGGTTACAAGGTGAGTTATTTCAATGTGTTTTCTTCTTTTTTTTTAATCTACTGAGAAATAAATATAGTAATATTTTTTTATTTTTTGTTATTATAAATATATCTTCAAATTAGATTGCACATGTATTAATATTTAAATGTGCTAAAAACATTTCGAAAAGGCATTTTTTAGGAAGCTAAAAGGCAGAATTTTATTGGATTGTGAAATATACAATGTATTTATTATATTATTTTTTATATTGAAGCCTCTGTTTTTGAGTATTTTTTATTAGATTTAGTACTTATGATTAATTTTTTGTGTTGTATGTTTTTTTTTTAAAAAAAGGAAAGTATTTTTTTCAGTGAAAGTTGGTACAAGCAGAAATTTTTTTTAGATTAAAATTTATGTAAATCCATTCTATCTTTTGTACATGCTGTATACTTTTGTACATGCTTTGTACATATCTTTTGTACATGCTGAAGTTGTTGTCGGGAAAAGAAGTTTAGTTTTTAGATTTCCTAATTTTAATTTTGAAAAATATACTTCCTTAAAATGTCTTCCCATGCAGTTATCAATTCTATAAATATATTGAACAAAAAATAAAATACAGTGTTTCAATTAAAGTAAAATGGGGCTTTTTATTCTGTTTTAAATTTACAAAAAGATTTTGGTATATCTCAAGCATATTGTGACGTCGTCACAATGGAGAAAGCGCCTCTATTCATAAACATTTCCACAGCTGGAGAAAACTTGTTTTTAGCTGCATTGTGTTGTATCAGACAGCTGGACCGTCGGCGTCGGTGTGTCTGGGGGACACAATGGACTAGGCATCGCTGCATTATTTCTATTCATGGGCAGTGATTGTACGTCTTGAATGCTGGCGCCTCTGCAGGCGGCGGCGAGGTGTTTGAAGTGCCAGATGTCAGCCGGGCCCTTGTCGCCGGGAACCTTTGAGAGGGACCGGACTTTTGTCATCTCTGCACGAATGGATGACGTGCAAGACCGTTGGTGCCGGGTGCAAAACCCTGAGGTCGGCCAATGGGGATTGATGAGGGGCGTGAAGTGAACCCTCCCCTAGTGTTTAAAAGAGTGGACTACTGAAGAAGAAAAAGGCCTGATGAACTTCTGACTGCTGGAGGGACTTCGACGATGGATTCCGAGAGAGAAGCCTGCTGACGGAGATAGACTCCTGATGAACTGCTGAGAGACTCGTGATAGACTCCCACGAGAGATTCCTGGCATTGAACCTGCGGACGAAGGAAGAGACTCCACCAGACTCCCACGTGAGATACCCAAGAGAGAGCCTGCTGACGAAGGAAGGAGCAAAGAGACTCCGAAAAGACGGCTGATAGAATACAACGAGAGATTCTCTAATAATTAGCTTAACGTACATGTTCAATGTGGTGCCACTACGTTACAATATCAATTTTAATTCAAATGGGTCAGATTTTAAGGAATTCAAATTGTACTATTTTTTGAAGTGAAAACATCTTTAGTGGCGTTGGGCACTTTTTGGTAGGGGAAAATCTGGTAAAATCCTAGCAGAGCACACTGCTGTATTTGGCGACAAAAGTTTTTCGCCAAATGGCGCCAAGTAAAAAGCCGTGTTTTTCAAAATGGCGTCAGAGACGTAAACAACAGGGAGAAACGTGGTTTTCAAAATGGCGTCAAGAGACGAAAAACATCGAGAAAACGGGTTTCGAAAACTAACAAAACAGGAAACATAAAATAAGAAATTAAATGCAAATTTCGAGCATCCATTACAATATTCTATCAATCCTTCATTCACACAAAAAAACAAGCATTACTTTCTTACCTTTTATTCAGAAAAAAAAATCCATCCGTCGTGTTTTTACGATGAGTAAATCTGTTCCACAGCTTCAACAAGAAAAAACTGAAAAAGCGTCGCTTCTAAAACGCTACAGTGAGAAAAGAAATCCAATATAAATGACTTTGGCTGATGAACTAACGATCTCCATTTCTCTCAAAAACAAATTATTTTCATATTTCGGACATCCATACCTACCGAAATATTTTCAATCGTTCACTCATTCACAAAGCAAGCATTTCTTTTTTACATTTTTCATTCAAAAAGAAAAAATATCCATTCGCCGAGCTTCAAAAAAGAAAACGTGGTTTCCATAATGGCTTCAAGAACATAACAGAAAAGCCGTTGCTTCTAAGATGCAATAGTGAGAAAAAACATCATCAAATTGAATTTATCAACGCATCTCTCTTTCTCTCTAGCAAATATTCTTTCAGCAGTTGCTTCATTTAAATAAATGAAAAAAAATCCACTCATTCCTCAAATTTAGCTTTCCAGAAAAATCTTACACGTTTTCAAGTTGAAATATATGATAAATACCGATGATTTTAAGTGGATACTTCAATATTAACTTTGCAGATGATAAAAATCTATCACTAACTGAATTTTTAAGTGAAACAATTTAAGTATGTCCAATGATCGAAAACTCAGTACTACAAAATATAAAACGACGATCGATGCGGTTTTTACGTGATACTTAGATAAATTTGAATCAAACATTTTCCTTCCTTGCTTTAGTTACCATAAGCCTATTGTATCCTTTTTAGAACAAAATGAAATAATTGAAAGTACAAAAAGTCTAAATATCATTGAAATTAATGATGACATTGATGCAAACAATTAAAATAATGTTAAAAATCGAGTATATTGGAATTTAAGTAAATGCAAATACTATCCATAAATAATATATGATTGTATATTAATTGTTATTTCAATTGAATTGTATTTATATTTTGTCATGATCTTGTACAGCCCTTAATATATTTGTGAATAATAAAAAACCATATAAACATGCATTTAGTTTTTGCTCGGAGTGTCAATAGATGTGAAAACCAGATTGATGTTGATAATTTTAATTCAAACATTATGAAATTTCAAGTTTTCACTTCTATCGGCTGTCTCTATATCTACCTATTTTTATTGAATTCATTATGTATTACTTTCTATGATGAACTAAGGTTTGTTTTTATTGGTTTCAATAAATAATAATATTAAACCAATTTTTTAATAATTATTTCAGTTTTATTATGTAATTTCAACTATGCTAATGTGTAAGTATTTTTATAAATAGTCCAGTCCTAATCCCGGGATTGCAAACACTAATGTAGCTGTCCATTCTGGCCAATTGCATCAATGGTTTAATCCACTCCGCAGTTTATTTAGTTTCTATCTATCCTAAGCATCGTTGTCTGCTCGTATTTAGGAAATTTTTTTGTGTACGCTTTCTTTTTTATCAAAGACTAGCTTTTACCCGCGGCTCCGCTCGCGTTGATGTCTTTAAATAACTGTCAGTCGTAATCTTTATCATTAGAAAGTAAATAATATAATATGGTAATATTTTTATTGCTTGACTGTAACCAATAAAATTTAAAAATTCTAGAATAGAGCTTAGTTTTAAAAAAACTGAAAACGTAATTTATTATAATAATTAACAACAAAAATTCAATAACTTAAGCTATTAATATTTTTAAAAATCGAAAGTATTCACGTTTAATATATAATTTCTCTTTAAAAGAGCTCAAAACAGAATATTATTCTAAGAGATGCTACTGTATACCATATTATATGTTCTTCCTTCAGTTGCAAATATGTGAAGATTTAGGCATTGGACACACCGACCAGGCTACATATAGTTGTCCGTGGGGAAAAAATTGCTTTTCCAAATGCACCCCTGCTACCAGAAATGTTAGTTTTGTTAATAGCATTAGTATAACTGGAAATTGAACTTGTTTGAATTGAAATGGTAGGTCAGTGGGGATATTTAGAATTCGAGGTATGATAACACTATCCCTTTTCATGACATATGTTAAAATATTGGCACCAAGTATATTCTGCATCAGTTTTGTGATCCAAAGCTTCGTTCCTTTACATAGTCGAGGAGCATCGAGATTTTGCATAACTGATACATTTAGTTTAATTGAAGTTTATGTGAGGGTACACCCGAAAGTTCAAGTGAATTTAAGAACTCCGTGGGATATGAAGTACTTTGTTCTTTATTCATGATTGTATTCATTGATAAATATTTCTTCAATCCCCCCCCTCTCCCCGCTTGTCGTTTAAATTTTCAATGTTGATTGTTAGGCGCCAATTTTGATCTTTCGCGCAACCACTGATCCCAATTTAAATTTTATTGCAAGCCTGGTTAAATTTGAGCAATAAGATTTACATCATTTTCTTTTACATTACAAAATTCTCTGAAAGTAAAATATAACCTCCAGCATTTGCGTCAAACATCCATAACCGATTTTCAATTGCGTCTCTGCATAATGTTCCGAATTTACGTCATTATGAAGATACACTCTCATATTCATTTTCAGACTGAATTCTTCAACTTTTCAACATAAGCTTGAATTCACCAGCCAATATATAATAAAGCTACCATTCCTCCTATAATATCTGTACTATCTCGTAAATCCTGAAGCGTCCGATTTAACGCTTCTATAGCTTTCTTGTGAGACATCATACTTTCATCCCACCCTAAAAGCTTACATTGTGGAAGCATCCAGCCTTGAGAGCTATTTTTTCTGAAATTTCACATGAGTGAATCTTCAAATGCAAGATTTAGCGATAATTTTAAAATGGAATGTACAGTACGACCGTTGGTCAGTAAAATCGCGGCTGTACCAGAAGAAATCATAGCAACTGCTATCTTCTGGGTTTTTCTGATGGTCATTAGTAATAAGTTTAGCAAAAATGTTTTTCCTGTTCCTCCAGGGGCTTCGAGAAAAAAGAGTGCACCACTGCCGGATTCTATTTTGCGTAACACTTGCTGGAAAACGTGACTTTGTTCTGGAGCTAATTGAGGGGTAAATTCTGTTACTTGATGTTACAATACTATAAAATCGTAGTTTAATTCACAAGTAATTTCATTATTGAAGCCATTTCCGTCGACACGTCTAGGGCTAATCATTCCAAAAACATGTAGCTTCTTCCTAAACATTCTGAAAACCTTTATTGCGTTTCGTTGTAGATGTGTTCATTGAAAAGCATATTTGGTTGTTTCTAGTCGCAAAATATCTCCCGCCATGTAGTCTTTGTACTTATTCCAAAAGGTTTGAGGATTAGAAAAACCAAAGATGAAATAAGTATTGCGTAAAGCTCCCTAATGTTATTCGGCGAGTGACATTGTATGGATGCCTCCATAGTATATATCTTCAAAGTAATATCTCCATGTAAAATATATAGGTTCAGTATAAGTGAAAAACTTTGTGCAAAATATGAATATTGTATAATTAGGTTAAAAAAATTCAAAGTAGTAAATACTTTCAAAACTAATCAAATTAATCAAAACTACTAAAGTAATCAAAACTTTTTATGAAATTGTCAATTTATATTACCATTGAATTTTCAATATCACGCGCGCGCAATTCGCTAAAACTTTATTTCGTTTCGCTCTTTAAAAAGTGGGAGAAAATTTGCATTAAAATATCTAGGATTGTCAGAATAGAGAACTTCTTAGCTGACTTGGCGATATTTCTCAAATTTTGAGTTTGACATTTAACAAACGTAAAGTAAATAATAACCATAAAAAACCATTTAAAATATTGCTTTTTGTAAAGATGCTAAATTACACTATGTTTCAGTTATTTGTTACAAATGTGAGAAAATATTTATTAAAATTTCCATTATTGAGCAAATGCATAATTTTGCGCCAACTTGGCGGGGAGTAAGCAACGTCAACGTTTTACCCGCATAATTCCCGTTCCCGTAGGAATATGGAGATAAAATATATCTTATGTTACTCTCTGATAAAGTAGCTTTCCATTGGTGGAAGAATTTTTTAAATCGGACCAGAAGTTCCCGAGATTAGCCGGAACAAACAAGACAGACAGACAAAAATTTTAAAAATTGATTTTTTGATATAAATACCGTATATACTTTAAATGCATTTAGTAAAAAGTTTCTAATTTGAAATTACAAACAGACACTTCCTTTTATTTATTTATATAGATATCGTTAATGGTATCAAGACGAGTCCAATATGACGCAAGTATGAAAAAGGAGGCAATTTATATGCAGAAAAGAACGGAAACAGAGATGTGACCACTGAAAATTTGACAAGAATGAAACAAATATACGTCGTTGGTGTATACAAAAAGATATAATTGCTGCTTATTAATAATTAACAGTCTTTAATAATTCTTTTACATTCTTTAAAAAAATGGTGCGTAACAAGTGCATTGGATGGCACGGAAGACGATGACGCATGGGAAAATGGTGATGCCAGCACCAATTTAGGACCGTGGGTAGCCTAGTGGTTAGAGCATCGGACGCCAGACCGGAAGGCCTGGGTTCGATGCCCAATGCCACCAAATACTCGCCGAGTACAAACGGAAAACGTGCTCGTTACATCTGTGGATCCGAATGGTGACGCCGTCTATCGTGAGCAAAATCGTGCTGTCACCTTCATGGGCTTAAAGCTTAGGCTAATGACAGACGTATCTCTTGCCCGTTGCCATGATGAATTTCGTGGGCCTCGATCTGACTACGTCAGACAGGTGGCATAAGCAACAACAACCAATTCCGACGTCAGCTGCAATATATGGGGGTAACGAATGATTTTCGAAACATGATATTGACAGTTAGAATTTTTTGGTTCATGCGTATATTTGAAAGTTTTAATACTGATAAATAAATTATTTACTAACTTCTCATTATTTCTCAGCTAAATTTTCTTTAAAAATTTTCACAAGTGTTGGATATTGCTGAAACTTTTGAAATTTTCCCCTCAAAAACGCATAGAGAATTGGGGGTGTGGCTTAGATTCGAGTAAGTACTGTACATATATTTTATTAAAACATGGCTGTATATTAAGAAAATTACATTTTTGTTTGAAGTTTCACTTCTCCTTTTTCCTTATTCCATGCCTTCCGGAAGAGTACGCTTCCAACTTTTTAAGTTTATTGCCGAGGAATCACTAAAAAATTAAAGAAAGATTTGAGAAGTAACTTGAAATGTTATCAAAGCGTGAAAGTATATGACTATTTCTATTTTTAACAGGATCAAGTAAAATCAGTCAGGAGAATTATCGAGCAAACGGTCCTTCCATCTACCAATCTTAGAGCAAGGTTACAGACTTTTTTGTGCTCTATGCGTGCATTGAAACTTGATTGAAGACTCGACAAAGTCTAACGAATTCCAGAAGTGACTCTTTCAATAGGATTGAATTATTGAGCTGTGGATTGTTTGCGTGAGAGTGCAGAGCGTCTCAGATCTACTCCTAGTGTTTGAACTTGAACGAAGGATCGAGATGGATATGGAGGGGAAAGGCGGAAGATATTACTGGAAGATTGAAAATTATGGCCTTTACTTTCTCACCCAGACAGAAGTTTTGGAAAGTCCTCCTTTCGAAATTGCCGGATTCGGCCCGGATGTTTCTTTCCGCTTTGCATTATGCAAGCAATTTCTTAAGAAACATATGCATGTTGCCTGCTATTTGAATATCTCCAAGACAAGTAGAGCTCCTGTTAACTTGAGGCTAGAGGGCACAGTTATACTTAAAATGCCAAATAAAATCACAAAAATCACTGTTGTTCGAAAACTTTTGCGAAAGACTTTACTCATCGGGAAAACAGCATGGTCTCACCACGCAATGGTTTCCAATAGTGATTTTCCAATCGATTCTATGAGTATAATGTGCATTTTGAGGAAATGCCCTTTGTTTGGTTCAAGGCATTGTTCTGCTGTCACATTGCTTGAGAAACGTACAAGGAAACTCGGAGAAACGTTGAAGCTTTCGACTCCTTTCGATTACTTCATGTTCGAAAGAGCGCCCATAAACCGCTCTAAAGGATCATCGGAATTATCTATGGAGTATGAGATGAAACATAATGTATTCTGCATATACGTTAAGGCAAATAAATACAAAACCCATTTAAAATTCCGTCTCTCTGTAATGAACAATTCAGATATTCCTCTTGAAAGTAGGGAATTCGAATGCTATTCTGATGTTGAAATTTCCACTCGCTGGAGTCTCTTTGATTTCTTTCCTTCGGAGGTAAAACATGAAAATTATGTGAATTGTTTTAAAAAGAATTCTTCGGTGCGCTTGAAAGTTGAAGCAGAAATGTCATTCTATGCTGAATTTCGAAATAGTCAAAAGTTTTTTTCCGATTCCCTTTCTGAAACTTCTAAAACATTTCAGCACAGTCTTAAAAAGGACTTAGAAAGATTCTTTAGATCAAACCGCAAAGGATGCGATGTGATCCTGCGCTACGAAAATAAAGACTTACTCGTGCACAAATCTCTCATCTGTTGCAGGTCTCCTGTCTTCAGTGCCATGTTCCTAAGTGACATGAAAGAAAAGGAACTTGGAATCGTGGAGATGGATGACACAGACTCCTCCACTTTAAGTCGCTTCATCGAATTCCTGTATTTAGGCTCTGTGACAGATTCTACACTCGACCTCGACAACGCAATTGCACTTTACGCTATTGCTCACAAATATTCAATCAAAGACCTCATATATTACAGTGGTCAATTTCTGCTTCTTAATATGGATTGCGGAAATAGTGATGAAATGCTGCAGTTTGCAGATTTGTATGAAGATAAGTCTTTGAAAAACCCGATTAATTTTTGCTTTTATCACAACCATGATCAAAGTGATTAGTGGGAAAAAACTGATCACCTCCACATTTATTGTGTTATGTGTAACTGAACTCAGATTCGCAAGAACCCATCAGGACTAAGGCCTACAGTGCCTATTTCAATTTACGTGACCTTAGGAGCTGGGTTGCATCTGCAGATGTTTCGGTCAAGTGGTAGTCTGACACTAAACCCAGTGTTCAGTTCCCAAGCAAGCTTGATACGCATTTATTGACCCCCTGGAGGGATGAAAGACTGTTTTTTCTCTCCCCCTTCTCGAAAGCACCAAATAATATTTCTTTGCAATGCATTTCCAGAAATGATTATGATTTAGTGATGTGCGTTTATACTTAACATGCTTTTTATCTTTTCTCTGATACCAACACTCATTCATTGCACATTACATAATATGATCATACATGAATTTTTATCTGTTGAAATTTCATGCATTATAATTGATCTCAAAATCACGGAAGCTTTTCAATGCTATATAGTTAAAAAAAATACCATCAGTTAGCAGAGTGTATTTTCTTTCAGGAATAAAAGTGCCCGGAAGCCTAGTAACTAAATGGTAGCGTGTCGCACTTCCATACAGGGTCCGAGCTTCAAACCTCGGGCTGGGTAAGGTCGCGACTCAGATTTTCATCCCTTCATTGGGCCCATAAATGAGTACCAAGCTTGCTTGGGTACTAAACAGTGAGATTTTCGCGTCAAGCTGACCACCCTGTGATCGGAACATCTGCTCATGCACCTCAGAGCTTAAGATCATGAAAACTGAGACGAGCACAGTATGCCTTGGCTTTCTATGAGCTATTACGCCACTGAGCTTAGTAAAAGTGCCTGAGTTCATTTTTCTCGTGCTGTTTTATATATACACTGGTGTGCAAAAATTAAGGACGAGACGGTTTTTTCAATATAACTTTGTACAAAAGCATTCCAAATCAACACATTTAATACCGTAAGATCCCCAATACGTAAGGACATGAGTTATGTAAGCAACACTTACTAAAAGAGAAATCAGAGGGATAAAAAGAAGCTTTATTGAAAAAGTAGCATGGAGCGCAATGCGACTGAAGGCCGAAACATCCCTGTGATGGGTGTCCAGCAAGAAATATCCGGTCTTTAGTAGGGGATATGATCTCCCCTGACTGCTAGGCAGGTTTCACAGCGTCTGCCCATGCTGAGAATGAGGGTGTCAATGAGTTGTTGAGGCATTGCTGCCCATTCGTCTTGCAGTGCCAATCGAAGCTCCGGAATCGTTACTGGTGGTAAGGTACGAGCTGCCAAGCGTCTGCCTAGAAAATCCCATACATGCTTGATGGGATTGAGATCCGGAGATCGTGCCGGCCAATCCATGTGTTCAATATCCTCACTCTCTAAGAGCTGTTCGGCAGCTACTGTGCGATGACATGGTGCATTATCGTCCATGAAAAGGAACTGCGGACCCATAGTGCCTCTAAAAAGACGCACATATGGAAGAAGAATCTCGTTACAATAACGGGTCCCGTTGACTGAACCTGCGTCGAAGATGTGAAGGTCTGTACGACTACCAAGCATGATGCATCCCCAAACGAGAACACCGCCACCTCCATACCTGTCCCTTTCAATGATGTTCGAGGGATGATTGCGGCTTCCCCGCTCTCTCCAGATGAGTATGCGATGAGAATCGCTACTCAGACTGAATCTGCTCTCATCTGTAAAGAGTACTCGTCCCCATTCATTGTCTCTCTAATTCCGGTGTTCCCGGCACCACAGAGAACGCCTTCTCCGATGGGCAGGCGTTAGAGGTACACACCGTACAGGGCGTCGTGCAAACAGACCACCACCGTGCAGTCTTCTGGCCACGGTAAAACGCGATATCGGTCGTCCAGTCGCCTGTGTCGTGTGTCTAACGATTTCTCCCACTATCTGCCGCCTGTTTCTTCTGGCCTGTAAGGCAATATACCGGTCATCTGCAAGTGTGGTTCCTCGTGGACGACCACTACTGAACCCCCGGATAGCTGTTCCTGTAGTTTGTCTCCAAAGTCGTGAAACGATGCTGTGAGCAATTCCGAACTCTGCAGCCACCCTTGTCACACTGCGACCTTCCTCCAACTTCCCAATGATTCGACCTCGGGTAAAAGCATCCAGATGTCGTCTAACAGATTGATTATTCGCCATTTCTCGCTGAGGCAGCAACTCGGTGTGATTTTAACTGCTATACGGTGTGCAATCTCTTTGCCAGAAATACTAATCTTACACCGACAACATGCTTTACTTCTCAGACACTCCCCCATTACGTCTACCTGCATATCTGCGCATGTGCTACCGTACATCACCTCACTTAATCTCCTGATTGGTCTTTCTGTCCGCTCTGCCTCTTAGTTCAGCTGATATGCTAATTTTTCGACTTCGTCCTTATTTTTTGCACACCAGTGTATAATGTGTATACCATTGACAACAAGTATAACATGAGTTTATTTTAATTTCGAAACATTTCTAATAAGTTCAACGTCCTGTGAATTGTGGAATTAATCAGCATCGCAAATTGATCAGGAAACTCGAAAGTGTCATATGATGTAGATTAACTTATCAAGACAATATGAATTGAAGAAATCTGCATGTTATAAACTAAGTAATTTATCAGCATCTATGACAAATAACTTATGCTTACTTCTATCTTGTGAACTAAAGAATTTATTCATATAAAATGATTCAGAAATATGTGTGTTACATGAACTGATATCTGTGGCATATGTATAAAGACAGCAGATTTTGTGTTTCAGCCGTTAAAAAAAATCTGTAGATAAGTATCTTTAAGAACCAAAATTACTGCAATGTAGCAATTAAGGCAAGAATCAGAATTTTAAATAAAAAAAATTTCTGTACTCTATTGATTTGGGTAAAAAAAAAAAAAAAAAAAAAAAAAGGGACACATTTATTTTAAAAAAAAAAAAAAAAAAAAAAAAAAAAAATGGTTGATTGGGATAGTTTTTACCAAAAGTTTAGCTTGATATACAGATCAGCTGCATCAATATTTGTTATGACTTTTTATCCAACCAAAATTAGTTTGAGGTCAATTACGGATGTATTTTTATATGAGACACACGCACCACACATTTAGCTCCTAGTTAAAATGAATGTTCTTTCAGTTTGTGTATTAGTGTCAAAACAGCTTTTCATATATATCTTGTGATTGCGTCAATCTGCAGCAAAATATGAACTAATTTACTTTAATTTTTCTTACAAATTTAGCATGATTTTTTTAAGAGAAAAAAATCATGCTTAATCTTAAAAAAAATTTCAGAAAATCAAATCAAATTTTGTCCCCATTTATCCTACTTGGTACAAGCTTAAATGTATATTTGAACAAAAATGGAAGAAAAATTTTGAAGTTATTTTAAACGCATATTTCCCAAAACTACCATATTTTAAAATTATTTTATATTCAAAGATGTGACAACATTTATTAGAATTTTTAGGGGAAACCTTTTAAATATGGATTTAACAACAAAATTCTAAAAAAAAAACTGCCAATAATTCTATTAATTTGTTAAAAATGATTGCAATTTTTCATGTAAAGTTTATCTAAAATTCGGCGATACTCATTTGAATTTGTAATACAGTGAAAACCGCTTAACACGAAACTGAAATATTTTTTCGTGGTAAAGGATATTGCAAAAAAAAAACAAAAAACAACAACAACAAGCCCTATATCGGCAAAATTAAGTTTATTAGAGTTTATTTTATTTATATAGATATGTAGATACACACATATTTAATAAAAATCAATGAAGCAAAAAAATACACAAAAAAATTTGATACAAAATTTTTAAACTTTTTTGAACAACAAGACATTTATTGAGTTTATAGAAAATAATCTGTTATCTTTCTTTGTATTGCGTTTTTTGGCATCAAATTGTTCTATGTCGTCCAATGAAATGTTTCTCTCAAAAGCGATTTAGACTTCCACATAAAATTTCAGCACGATTTCAACCCTATGGAATGAAGTGTAAATCAATTTTTCATTTTTAGGCTCTTTTCTTAAAAAAAATCAAAATGTTTGGATTATTTTTATTTTCATTTGTCAATTTGTTTTTTCATCTCAAATAGCTTAAAAAAATTTAAAAGACAATTACTTCAAAACGTCAACTGGTGTAGTTAATTGCAACTTTTTCTCCAGATTTTGAATGGTGGTGAGTTTTTGAAAACGCTTTTTTCGTGTTGAGTAATTAACATTATAATAATAATTTACCCCATGATTTAAATTTATAAAATAATTTATGCATGTTTTTACGTAATTTTAAGTCTTATGTCGTCGGAAAAACGGCCATTCAAAGCCTAACATAGCTCTTATTTACTTTACTGTACTGTAACATATTTCTACAAAGATAGTACTGTAACATAGTTCAAATTTGTATTATCTCAAATAACTAATATTACTGTGATCCCATCATTTAGTGACGACGGTGAGATCCGAGCTGGTATCCCATTGTTACAATTTTATATATATGTATGAATGATTTGAAGCCTTTTGTTTATTCAGTTTGACGCAACGGAGCTTCTCCTTATTTTGAATAGTGGTATTTAGAGAGTATATTGACCTTAATAACCGATGCTCATGATCGCAAATAAAATGCCTGGTGTTGTTGAAAAAAAAAACTAATAATTAACCAGAAGCGGATTAAGCGGCTAGTGGACCTGGCGGGTGCCAGGGGGCCCCAAGCTTGATGGATTCTTGTTACAAATTCAAAGTGCAACAAAAAGATCTTGAACAGATATTGTAACCAGGCACGTTTTAAGGCATGGGCCAACTGGCCCTTTGGCTTCATTGTTCTCGTCTCATTCTCGAGTCAGCCTTTATAAGATTATGGTTCGAATAATTTTTAATGTCAAATGTTGTTTCCGAATGTTTTCTCCGAAAAACTAGAATTTTCGGACTATATGTCAACTGGTAATAGTAGCAAGACTGCATTATTATATGATGACCGTTGTCCATGTATAAGCCTACGCTTACCATTATTATTCATTCAATCAAAAAATAGAAGTCGGTCGAGCTGGTTTGAGCAAATGTAAGTCATACACATTGATTTGTTTAAGGTTACTGTTTGTACGAGTATTTGACAACGCGTATACCGTGTATTGACTACTTTTAAGCACTGGCGTAACTAGTCATGAGCCCTGTATCACAAAATAACTTGGGGACCCTTAACATTATACGATTTTTTTCTTATATTGAGGTTTCTGTAGTTTGGAGCCCCGTATCATTGATACGGCGGTAACTACGCTCCTGCTTTTAAGGGTCATAGGTGGGGCTTACATTTGAGCAGGGGCTCAAGACCTTAACAAGTCCTAAGACATCCCTGATTGTATAACCCCGATGATTTTCACTCATTTGAGTCGTGCTAGCCCTAGCCATCTTTCTTCCGTATATCTGTATTGTTGCAATCTATGCAAACTTTTCGCATGCGTTTTTTGAACAAATTTTCTATCGAACAAACGAATAGTATTCAAGCGAAACAAGTTCGTTTTTAGTTCACAACTGTGCTTAGTTACTCTCGGATACATCTTACATTTATGGGGGGGGGGATTTCAGTATCAAGAAAAAGTTATTGTAGTCTAATGTAACTTCGGTAATACATTTGTCCAGGTAACATATTTAATTGACTACACTTTCAAGGTCCCAGGTTAATATAAGCACGAGAAAAGTCATCTAAAATGTGAAATGATGATACATTAAAAACCGATGTAACTGGCAGAATTTTAAATGCAAGCATGCAAATATGCATACATCGTGTCGTACAAGTATCGGGTATCAGTTTGTGGGATGGAATTGCAAGCATGTTGCTCTTGATCAGTCAATATAAGGTTGGGATTCCTGTTGGGGATGACATTGTAGTTGCCATCCAATGCTGCCCCGTTAGTGCTTGATTGGAGAAAGATCTGGTGATCAAGCAGGTCAAAGTAACATGCTGACATTCTAATAGAGTAGGTTTTTAACCTGTTGAAAACTCCTCTTAAATGATGTTCATAAATGGCAGTGCAACAGTTTTAATCACCAGACTGACGTACAAGTTTGCAGTTAGGGTGTGTGAATTAACCTTGAGAGTGCTCCTGCAATCAAAGAAAACTGCTCACACCAGACCATAACTCTAGGTGCAGGCCCAATGTGTCTAGGTTGCAGAGAAGTTGTTCGCAGGCCCTGATCTGGCCTTCTTCTAATCAATATACAGCCATCATCATACAGTGGCGTAACGTACACCCCCCCCCCGCAAACCCCACATCGAGGGGGATGGAAGAATTCTTTAGGAGCCTTAGCCTGACTGATGCCAAGTACGGCTTGGGGTCCAAAATCATTCAAAGCATTCTATCAAATTATTGAAATAAGGTGAGTGTGAATTATTAAAAAGATCTAGTCTTCTAAAACCTCTAGAATATTATATCAAAAATTTCAGAAATAAATTTTTAAAAATAAAAATAGAAGCAACTGATTTATAAGGACTCTCGTTTGAAGAAGAAGCTGGGCAAGCAAAAGAGAAAATTTTTCGGTGAAAGTAAAAAAAGTCGGTTATTTAATTTTTGAAAGAAGGAATACTTTAATAGTGAATTCTTTTTGTCATATGCAATAGATATGTATTAAACTTATATGGATAAACTTATATGTATTAAACTGTTATAGAACATTTTACTGCATTTTTTGACGAGAGATTACTACCGAAATCAAGAAGAAACCTACACAAAAACTAAAGGGAACTTACAAAGACGATATTGAATCGTAATTTTGACTCTATTAATTCTTTCACTATTTTTATAAGAAAAAAAGATACACACACAATGAAGACCCCCTCACTTGAAATTTATCGATTTGCAAGAGAAATCCTAATGTAGAGATACTTTTAAAAATATTTTAACAATGTAGATATAAATATAGAATGCATCAGGTGAGAGATCTTCAGTTTTAAACCGATTTAAAAATTATTTAAGAAGTACTATGGGAGATAAGACAAATTGAACAACGTGGCCATATGGAACACAAGATACTTGGGATTAAACAAATACGGCAAAAATAATTGACAAATTTACCGATGAGAAATCATGAAGTAAAGTTGTAGAGCAAAACTGCAAGCTCTTTGGTAAAGGTCTTAATTTCTTAAAATACAGTTAAAATTTTTCCTTAGCCATTGAGTTTTTTTATATGCAATACATTTTATTTTGAGGTCAGCAAATCTCTTTTCATTATTTTAGTTTTTCGACTCTTGAACCCATGGGCCTCGAACCTTTTACCACCAGGGGCCTCCAACTACCTTCATCCGCCTCTGTAATTAACCCGGGAGAGGGTACGCGGGGTACAATCACCCCCAGGCTCAAGGGCGGATTAAGCGGGTGTCGGACCTGGCGGCCGCCAGGGGCCCCCAGCGCTGGTAGGGGCCCCAAGCTTGATGAGTGCAAAGACCAGCGGCAAACCAATCACGTTACCTTGGAATGAGAAATGAAAAGAAAACATAGATACAATGAAACCCCCGCTAGAAATTTATCGAGATGTAAGAGAAATCCTATTGTAGAAAAACTTTTGAAAATATTTTTAACTATACCGATATCGAATGCATCAGGTGAATAATCTTTTTTTAGTTTTAAAATGCGTTAAAAATAATTTAAGAAGTACTATGGGAGAAAAGATAAATTGAACAACATGGCATATTATATACAAAATAAAATGTTTTAGACAAAATAGATATGGTAAAAATAATTGATGAATTTGCGAAAGAGAAATCAAACTGTATAGAAAAACTGTAAGCTCTTAAGTAAGGTTTTTAAGTTTTTTTATGTACAGTTCAGATTTTTCCTTTAGCCGATGAGTTTTATTATGGCAATACATTTTATTTTGAGAATTTAAAGTAAGCGACTCTTTTCACTATTTCAGGTTTTCGACTCTTAAGGCCATGGGCCTCAAACCTTTTACCGCCAGGGGCCTCCAACTACCTTAATCCGCCTCTGCCCAGGCTCACGAAATCGTTATTCTGGAAGTTGAAAATGATATAGTAAGGGAAAAACCTGCCGAAATAAGGCTAATTAGTCATGATAGCGAAAGTTAATTTAAGAAAAAACGATGAATACGAAACGTTTGAATTGAAAGGAAAATTTTCAAATGCTACCTAAAGAATTCCATCTAGAAAAATATGAAGCCATAGGAGTGTAGCACAAGACACGCTTCGCCCTGTCAAAAAGACACAAGCAATAAAAAGTTCAACATGCTATTTGTCGATCATCAAAGGAAAAAAAATTACAATTACTTGAACAACATATGGGAGCTTTGCCTGCAAATAACATTTCTGTAATGTTAGTGAAAAGTGTCTGTAATTTGTGTCCTTTATAGAAGTCACGCACATTTGATACTTTGGGCTTAGATTGATGGATATTTTTTTACCAAATTATCGAAGATAAAGTGGAAAGTCCTTAAAAATAGGTAGGTATAATTTTCAATTCATTAAATTATTCACTGTGATTACGAATTTATCTAGTAGGATTAAATTAATTATAAAAAAAAAAGGATTGGGGTGACTTGCCCCCCCCCCCCGGGTTAAATAGAAAATGATTCATACCCATATTTATCTACAAAAATTATTAAATGTAATCTGTAAACGCATTTTCCATATTTCAAAAGAAATCGATAAGGAAACTTTCGTGAAACAATCCGGAAGTTTACTTCATGAACTCTTGTTTGGAACTTGGCGATATTTTTAGTAGCCAACAGGACGATAAATGTCACTTCGTCTTTCCGCGGATATCATTCCTGCTCTTTCCTTTCTCTTCGCGACGTCATTTGGTGAGATGCATTTGTGAAACTACGTGCTCTCTCTTGGCGGGAAAATTGCGTTGCTGTGTTTATAAACAATTTTATTATCTTCAAATCAGTCGTATGTGTTTGCTACAATTGGCAATATTCTTTAATGTTATCTAAATCGTATAGTTTAAAATAGAATCGAGGACTCGACTGAACAACATTTGGAGTATAATCGCGATTTAAACTTTTACAAAAATTTCTGTTTGTGGGTAAGTATTTTATGAGTATTTTCTTTTGTTAACATTTTTGGTAGTGAAAAAATATTAATACTCTTAAATTTTCTAGAAAGTAAATACTTGTGCTCTTAGTTTAGTTATCAAATTAATTCCTGGCAAAGTTATTTCTTAAAATATTTCAATTGGTGCTAATTCTATAAAATATTTAACTTAGCATTTATTTGGAGGAAAAGTTTTCAACTCGTCAAGTTTATCTAGAACAGTGGTTCCCAAATTTTTTATCCCATGGAACCCTTTTTATAGTCAAAACTCACCCATGGACCCCCAAGTGACAAAGCTACATAAATGCACAGTATAAAAATTACAAATTGATAAAAACAAACATTTTGTTGAAGAATTATTTATTGAAATTATAACTTTTGTTTAAAATAAAGTTTTAAAAAATTAATGTCTTGGATGTGTTATGAGTGTATTTATATGTCCGGCTCAATGTTTGTGAGTAGCAATCACAAATTCCCACGAGCATTAATTTCTAGTCGGTTTCTCTCTCTCTTTTTGTGTGTGTGTGATGAGGTTTATAACGACACCGAAACCACGTTCTACCAAATAGGAAGACGCTACAGTCGTCAACAACTTCTGTACAATAACTCATAATGCAGGATATAAAATTGGTATCTGTTTTTGTAATCAGGATTTCTTCAAACATTGGTATAAGTCCCACACACACACACACATTTGTGGATATTTCAATAAAATGTTCCTATATTAGTATGGATTCATCTGTGTTTATTCACACGCAAAAGATTTCAACCTCCAGCTGGAAATATCCAAGTTAATTATTGCTATTTATTTAAATTTCCATAAAAATTGATCACAATTTTTTTTTATTTTATATTAAATTTTGTGCGAACCCCTGACGTTGTTCGGAGACCCCCAAATTAATTTTAATTTTCCACGAACCCTTGAATAATATCGTGGATCCCTAGGGACCACTTCGGGAACCCCTGATCTAGAAGAAAAACGATTACTTTTGATGTTTCAATGCTTTGTGTACTCAAATTATTTTTCTTCTTAAGGTATCCGACTACCCTAAAATTGTGAATTTTGCCAAAAATTGACAAATTTTTTTTATGATTTTATTTTATAGGCCATCTTATTTGCTTATAAAAATAGGCTTATAGGCCATCTTATAAAAATACCAAGTTTATTATTTTCCGTTTTCTAGAACAAAAGTTACAAGTGTTTTAATGAAAGCAGATCCTATTACTTTAAGTAATTTAAAACGCGTTTTACTCACAATGTGTGTTTTTTTAGAATACTCAAACGGGGTCAGCGCGACTGCTCAAAAAGTTTTGAAAATAATTAACTGAAATTTTTTTGTGTATGTTCTGTGTGATAGTAGAAGTGTTTTAACCTTCAGATTTATCAAGCACTGTTTTATTACAAAATTTACAGCCCCTGATGTGAATATAACCACTGTTTTTTTAAGCAATTTCATGTAAGAACAAAGATAAAAAGTGCTCTAGTTTTTGTAAGAATTAAAACATCTCTTATCCTGATGGTCATTTCAAAAATGACTAACATAGCAACACATCAGAATTGAAATATTGAAAATCTGTTCATAAACTTTTGGTGCAGAAGGGGCCGCGTTTATTTTATTTTTTTTTTTCAATTTTTACCTTATAGTAATAATAATTTCTTTCTTTTCTTAATTTTAGCATATTTTTCTTAAAATGTACAAAGCAAATCTAAAAAAAAAATCCCATATCTCCATTTTTTTTTTTAAAAAAAAGTTGTCGCAAGTAAGTCGAATACCTTGAATATGTTATTTTAATAGTAGTACGTAATATAAATTAAACATTGTCTATCTGTAATATATTGTAAAAAAAAATCGAGATATTTTTATGTTGTAAAATTATTGTGCTTAGATATAAAATTAATGGCTGTAGAAAAACTAATGATAGATTTGATTGGTGAGAGTTTTAAAAAAAATGTTTGTCATTATCTTAAACTGACAATACCATCGTTTACTCATTTTGAAATGAGAGAGAGAGAGAGGATAGGCATCATTGAAAAATCATCATACATGACGATTTTTCCAAGCAAAATTCATTAATGTCTAAAACAATATCATTATTACTTGCCTGACTTCTGTAGCAGTATGCGATGTAGATGATATTTTTCATGTAACTTATATGACTAATAAATATGCATTGAAACTAGTACATCTGGTTAAAGACATTTGTGATTAACATTATATTTCTGTCTACTTTGATGCTAATAATTATTCATTAACAGTATCTCTATCTGATTTTAGTAATATATACCGTTTTTGTATTTAAAAAATTAGAAAATATAAAAATATTTTTAAAAAATTTATAAAATGTATCTTAATTATTTTTTAAAAAAATTAATTTTATTTTTATGAAAATGCTGCAGTGTGATAAGGATATACATATATATTTGGTTTTATTAATCAACTTATTGCTAGTAATTAGAACTACTATTTTAGAAAATATCAAGCGATTTCTGGAAGGTTACTTCCTTTGGTCATCCGTCATCATATCTATAGACCCTCCTGGTTTCTCAAAATGACCTTGTTCGATCGAGGGGCGATGGTACAGAAAAAAAATTGAGCTCCCCATTCAAATCGGGAATTCTTATTTCGAACAATGCTAGAGCGTTAACAAGCAGCAGGTTCACTTTAACCTTGGATACGGTCAGTGGCGCACAGAAGGGGAGGGTCAACGGGTCCAGACCATCCCTATCGCCTTTGATTTTTTTTTCTTGTTTGATTATAATCATATGTATATAGCACATAAAATTTAATTAAGTGTTAGTTTTTTTAATTTATTTTATTAATGCTAAATATTTATTCAATAATTTATTTTTTACTACTTTTTTTCGAGACAATCGTCAAAATGAAAAGAATATTGTTTAATGGTGTATGGGGTATGATACGAGAATGGTTGAATTTTGACCCTGGATACCCCCTTGAAAAATTCCTGTGTGCACCACTACACACAGTTTATCGTTACTCCCCCCCCCCCGAATATACAAATAAAATGAATTTTATTTAAAAGTCGAGGGAAGATTGTGTACAAAAGAAGACTGGTTCCCTTTCAGATCAGAATCTATCACTTCGAACAATGCTGATCTTCCAGTTCAACTTAACCTTTGATCCTGCTTGTCGCCCCCCCCCCCCCAAAAAAGTGTCCAGAATGCTCTATTCCTGCACATAGAACGTTGAAAAGGCGTTTTAAATAGATAGCTTACAAAATTTGTTTAGTGTTGATAAGATGTTGAGTCACTTAAAAAATTCTGAGAAAACGTCGAGCTTTAATTTTTTTAGACTAAAAAGAATGTAGGTAGAAATTTTTAAGAAAATAAAAACTCGGAACAGCTTTAGTATCGCCCACCCAAAACTTGAACTAAAAAAGTTACGCCAAACGACCGCGATTGATGGTATGTTTTGGTAACCAGTTCCACAAATTTTTTCGTCCAATCACAGAATGCCGCTTACAGCGCTACCTTCAGGTAAAATGGAGAACTATTTCGAAAAAATTGTGAAAGATGTTCGAACGCCAAATCCTGTTTTCTAGCCAAAGGTCGATCGCCATTCTTGAGTTGACAAGATTATAGCAACCATATGGAAGATTATTACGCCGGAGAATTACGCGTAGTAATACATTAAACTCGCGGGGGGGGGGGGAATTCCACGTTTCTGCAAAAGCTCTCTTTTTCCCTGCACAATTAAAAATAATGTTTTCTTTTTGACATGTAGTTTGGAAATGAATATATAATTATACTGTACAATATATATATATTATTTTATTTTTCTCACGTTTTCATTACTTTAATTTTTTTTAAGTTTTAGGGGGAAATGGCTATTTTTTTTTTTTTTTAAATTGTGGAAAATAAAACCTGAATTTTTTAACAACCAAAACAGGAAAACAACACGACTTTTACAATTTTAGATTTTTAAAAAGGAGGCAGTAAGGGATATAAATAAATTTTTCTCAAGTTATAACATATAAAATTTTCACCATCTTTCAAAACAGATTAAGAAAAGAAAAAAAAACTGGAAGATCTTGAGATTTATTTTTATACATTTATTATATTTTTTCATCTGTAAAAGTATTTTCATTTGTTTACGTTGCATATGCATTCTTATTTTTATACATTTACAATGTATGCTAATGCACTTTCGAAATTTCTTCATTTCTTAAAATTATACTTGGTTTTCTTTTTTGTGCTGTATCAACTTAAGAAAAAATTTATTATATATATATATATATATATAAATCATTTGTTTCATTTAGTAAAGCACTTTTAAATTGATAATCTGTGTAAAATAATTGAATAATATTTTTCTCTAAACAAGCTATAAAAGATTCAAAAAATCTTTTCAATGAAATTAAAGGTTTTCTATTTTGTACATTTTATTTTTCTATATTTGAATCACACTTAAGTACAATTACAGCCAAAATTACAATTTCTGTAATTTAAATATCAATAAAAAAAATAAAAGGTGTTTTTTTCACTTAGATAATGATGATTTTAAATTTTAATTGTTCCTTATTTTTTTTTATTCAGTGTTTTCTGATAATAAATACTTAAAAATATTATATAAATATCAAAAACTCGGAAAATGATTTTAAAAACATTTTATTACTATTAAAGACTGAATATTGAATCACTAAGGAAATTCTAGAATGTGAAAGTGCCGAAAAAGAATGTTACATCACAATCACTTATATTATAATTATTTATAAAATAAATTGAATGTTTTAATTAGCACCGATTTTAGATTTATTCACAGATTATAGCCAATATTGAATAAAGGATAACATTAGAATTAGATTTGCTTGACTTTTTACTTTAGTTTTCACTCCAATTAGGAAAAGTTTACACTTGAATCAAATATTCCTATTTAAGTCCTTCATATTTCTATATTATCTGAGCCTTTAAAAAAAACTCTTCTTAAAGTGAAATCTTGAAAACGCTTATCTAAAATAAAATTCAAGTAATGATCAACCAATATTTATATATACATATTAATTATGTGATTATAAAAACTATATAAAGAGAGAGATTTATCTTTTAACTATGTGTATTAAACCACAATTAAAGATACATAATTTTCAAGCAAGGAAAATTTTAGGTATTTGAATTCCTTTTTCTCTTTTTAATCACTTGACAATTTATATGAAAAGGACACCTTTAAATTAAAGAATACATAATATCATTGAAAACGGGATGACTGTTTTTGATTTCAATGAACATCATTTTAATAAATCTTAACAAGTTGATCCGATCAAACAGCAGTGTATAACGCCTGAATAAATTCTGATTGCTTAATATAATTAAATAGAGATGGTGATTTATTATGAATGAGTGATTGAATATATATATTAACATCTTACTATTCAGCTACACAAAGGCTTTTGGTGACAGACCACGTAATTTTGAACCATGGTCAAGCAATGAGAACGACACCTGAGCTGGCACCCCGACTTCCACACCACATCAACAGGAGAACATTTGAGCCTCGACGCATTTATCGTGCATCGGCCGCTTCTGTTGGGTGGGTATTCAGAGGTACTAGGCTAGAACTCACACATGACCAGTCACGAGTCCATTACTTTGAACACTAGGCTACCGCGGCCTATTGATTCATTATATTATAAAGGATAATAAAAATGAATTTTTTCAAGTGTAAATAGTTGCTTAAGAGTAGTTATATCAAGTCATACTAACATTTTTTATTTTATTTTTGATGCTCCGCAGTTATGGTCATCTTCTTGTCTTAAACTGAGAATCATTAGTTTAGAATTTCATTTTTTTTTAACCATTCATTTCATTTGAAAGATCTACAGCTTTAATTAAGAATCCTCAACGAGTATGAAATAAGAAACAGAATGAATTTTGTACAGTGATTAATAATATAAAAGTTCTAGCCATCTTCAACTTTTTCTGTCCCGGACAAAGATGGAAAATGCCGCCCTCTACCCAAAGTAAAAAGTTGTTAAAAAAGGTAAATTGTTTACAGATCTACACCTACAAAACTTGAATAATTTTTCGAACAAAGAGACAGAATAACAATACATAAGTACTAAACACAAAAATAAACCGAAATCAAAATAAACAAAAGACTACAAGTGTTTTTTCCTGACTTTTAATTCTGAAAACATTCTAATCAATTTTTTAAAATCAGTTTGTTCAGCTAATTCATGTTCGATAGCCAATCTTGCAAAACCATTTACAGGGCCGATCCTAGGGAGTCGGCCGCCGCGTACGAAGACCTAATGTGCCGCTCTTTAGAGAATTTTTCATATTTTGACTAATGCTTATATATTTAAATACCGTAAAATCCGGCGTATAACGTGCACATATACTTTCAGGCTGTATTCTTCTTCTTTTTTATTTTTAGGTATATTTCCGTATAACGCGCACCTCTTTTTTTTTTTTTTAAGAAACCTGAAATGTACGTGTGCTATGCTCTTTTGTTTTGAAGTCATTTATTTCAGGTATTATTCCAAATATTTTTTTTAAAAGTGGTATACTTCTAGAACTATAACACCCCCCCCCTTAATTTCATTAGGAATGTCGTTTTTTTTTTTTTCTTAAATAAAGAGTATTTCGATCTCTATGTAGGAGTCTTATTTTTTTCTAGAATCATTATTTTTTAACTTTAAAGCTCTCATACTTTACACCCGCGTATAATGACAGGGCCGGCTCTAGCAGTTTCGCCGCCTCGGACAAGAATGGAAAATGGCGCCCCCCTCTCCCCAAAGTAAAAAATTATTTTTCAAAAGATAAATTGTGTATTTATGCTCACATAGATACACACATTTTAAGAATAATTCTTACGAACAAAAGGTATCACAATAAAATAACTAAAACTCAAAAATAAAGCAAAACAAACAAACAAACAAAAAATTACATTTTTTTCTAAATTTTAATTCTGAAAACTTTTAATCAATTTTTTAAATCGTTTGTTTAGTTAATTCATATTCGGTAGACAATAAAGCAAAACCATTTAATCTATTTTAAAGACGAAAATTGTGGATTCTAAGAAATTTTTTATTAGTTTTAATTTTGAAAAACACTTCTTGTTGCACTTATTGGCAAAAAAAGCGAAGCTCTTAATGCAATAACAAGATTGGTGCAAATTATAAAGTTGAAATAAGTTTAGGAATATCAATTGGGCTCTCTTTTTTTATTAGAGAAGGTTGTGAAAACATCCAATTTCACAATTTAACGTACATTTCCGCCTCGAACTCTTCAGACTACAACATTAAAAAACCTGACGTAAACATATAGATTATAAAATAAGGAATATGATACATTAAATGAAATGCCCAATTCCCAATTTTCCTTAAAATATATCAAAAAGTATTTTCAAATTCGGTCCAAATGCCGCCCTGATAATGAGCACCCTAAATCTCGGTTTTATTTTGTGTGTTAAAAGTGCGAGTTATACGCCGGATTTTGTGGTACTAATATACTTTTATATTTAATTCCTTATTTCACACACACAATGCTTACATATACAATTACTTATTTAATACTTATGTATTTTCAAATTATAAACTTATCTACCTGTATTAAAAAGTAAAACATTAATATAAAAATGCAAAAATTTGAAGAGCAAAACTTTATTTTTTGGTCAGCTAAAGGGTTATGATTGCGGCAAAACCTTTAACAAAAAATTAAACAAGCAAAAATATTACCTTTGAAATAAAAATAGACATTTTGTAATTAGAAAAGCAAATCAACAGTATTTACTCAGAAAATTTAATTTAATAAAAAGGAAAGAACTAAAGCATAAATCTCGTGAAAAGAAAAGTATATAAATCACGAAGACTACTGAAAATTTAATGATAAAATAACTTGTATAGCTTTTGAGAAGCAAATTTGTCATATTTTGGTGAAATCAATTTTTCAGAGATTTCGGATTCAATAGATAATGTGTCCATATCTGAAAGCCATCAAAAGTTGAAGGAGAAAAAATGCTTTTGGAGTATATTAAAAGAATTACAGACTTCTAAGAATGCTTTTGCCATGTCACTAAGAATCAAATTTAAAGAACAGCTACTATACAGGGCACATGGACTGTTCATGAATATAACGTCCTAATTCTAAACTATACTCACGTATTTTGCTTCTCATAT